>BLBF01000016.1:2335486-2373493 GCA_015471245.1 Laticauda colubrina
ATTCTATTCTATTCTATTCTATTCTATTCTATTCTATTCTATTCTATTCTATTCTATTCTATTCTTTTTGTCTGTCTGTCTGTCTGTCTATCTATCTATCTATCTATCTATCTATCTATCTATCTCTCAATTTGCTATAGGACCAGTTTAGTAACCATTTGAAGTCACAACGGCACTGAAAAGGTGACTTTGACTTATGACTGCTTTACACACTGTTGCAGCATCCTCATGGTCATGTGACCAAAATTCAGATGCTTGGCAGCTGACTTGTATTTATGACTGTTGCAGTGTCCTGGGATCATGTGATCTACTTTTGTGACCTTCTGACAAGCAAAGTCAATGGGGAAGCCAGAAACATTTAACAACTGTGCTGCCTACTAACAACTGCTGTGATTCACCTAACAACCACAGCAAGAAAGGTCATAAAATAAGGCAAAGCTCAATTAATGATAGTCTCGCTCAATCACTGGAAACTTTGGACTCAATTATAGTCATAAGTTGAGGACTACCTGTTTGTCCCAATATAGAAATAAATCCATTGAGGTATAGATATTTGTCTCTCTAATATATTCTGTAATCTTTTTTTCCAATTTATGGTTGAATATTGTTTATTTAGTCCCCATTCTTCCACCCTTTTCTTCCCCATTTACAAACATTTGGGGCCTTCAAAGTTCCTGAGCAAAATTAATTGCAAAGGAGCGTAATAGGTCTCAAGGTCACCTAAAGTCCAGAAAGACTCACAGAATAGTAAATTGTGGAAAGGAAACATTTGCAAATGTGTAGTGGAAATTCACGGGCATAAAATGGTAGAAATACAGCGGTGGATTTGAAGTGAAAGGTTAGACCAGTTCTGATCACTGTCTTTAAGTTCTCCAGGGACAAATGAAAAATAAGAAATGAATTTTTGTTCCTTTGTTGGCAGATTTCATTTCCTGCACTCGGCAGAGCACAGAAAGAGAGGGGCACATTTTTCTAGAGGTGGAAAGACTCCAGTTATGATTCTTGGGGAAATCTTTGAAAGAGCTACTCTGTATTGTTCTCCATCTCTTCATCAAACTTCCAGTCTTGATTCTCTGGGCCAACAGATACATGTGCCAAAAGACATTCAATGAGTGATGAGTGAGCATGGTCCAGCTGAGAGTTTGATTGAATTGATACTCAGCCAGGCCACTCAGGGTGGACCTGAGTGAAAACTGCAGTCTTTAACAAACCAGACTTACTCCCTCAGAAGGTTCTTTGAACACCTACACATATCTCATGTAGATGAGTCTATTAGGCAAATCCTTCCTGTAAATTAGACTTCATTTTTTCCAAAATGAAAAAAAGGAAATAGAATGCACTGCAATTCTGAGCGGAAAAAAACAGAGGAGAGATATGGTCATTGTCTCCTCCTCCTTCTCCTCCTCCTCCTCCTCCTCCTTTTCCTCCTTTCCCTCCTCCTCGTCCTCCTCCCCCTCCACCACCACCACCATCATTACCACCATCAGTACCACAATCTTTATCACTACTACATTGTGTCATTGCTTGCTATACTCTAGTGGTGGCTAACCTTTTTGGGCTCCTGTGCCAAAAAATGTCAATGCATTTGCATTTGCACGCTTGTGCGCCAGCACCCAGAAAGCAATGCATGCCCCCCATACCCCCCATACCCCCCATGACCCCTGTGCATGCGTGCAAAACCCCCTGCCACCACCCCCTTACCTGCACTGTGCCTCACAGCTGATTTTTCAGCTGGTTTGAGGCCTTTTTTGGCCTCCCAGAGGCTTGAAAAAAGCCTCTGCAGGCTTTGCAGGATGAATAATAGGCCCATTTTGTCACTTCCGGTATTACAGGAAGTTTGAAGACTCTTGACCTAGAATGTTGTGGGCAATTTGCTCTGTAACTGTTTAGAGAGGGCTGTAAAGTGGTATATAAGTCTTAAGTGCTATTACTATGAGTTAGTTCAGAATCAAGACCCAAGACCAAAAAAAACATTGGGGGGGGGGAGGATGGCATGAAATGTTGATTAGGGGCAAGCCTGCCCTCCAGAAAACTGAATACCTAGGATTTGGGATGCTCAGCAGGGCCACATACTTAAGAATAGCCGTACCACATGCTCTCATGGTGATTTATCCCCCTGCATATAGTATCCCATGCAGATTCATCAGATTCAGTTACTTCTCTTGTTTGGATTTTTGGAATATTGGCACACCTCAAATTATGACTCATGAATGCTTGGGCATTCCATTATGTGGACACCTGCCCATGGAAAGAACTGGGTGCCATCAACCAGCTATGGAGAGCTGGCAGAAAATACTTCAAACACAACAGCCCTGTTCTCACCCCAACTTTTCCATTTGGACAGAAGATGTGAGTTTTTCCCCCTCCAAATATACACCTTTTCTTCTCTTTGTCCTTTCCACCCCCTCTTTATTTTGCTCAGAACACTTTGAACAGCTGACATGAAGGAAATAAATTGGCAACAATACCTAACCACCAGCATTGTCCATATATTGACAACCGTATGCTGTTTGAATAGGTATGAGTGCATGTCTTCTCTGTTTGCTCGTTCATCTATCTTTGTTTCCCTGTCAATATGAGAGTTCTGTGAGAGTTCCTTGCTTTTTGCTTCCAACCATCCTGTACTTCCTTCATAAATCTCTCTCACAACAATGAAGCATCCCTGTATTTATACACAGTATCCGTAATGCAGAAATGCATCATAACACAGAGAAGGGGCTCATAACTCCTCTTCTGTTGTTTAATAAAGTACTCAAAATTCGTGGGAAGAATGCATCAATATTGTTAAAGTTAATGACTGAATGGTTCATAACAAAAAAAACAAGAAACAGAAGGAGGATGTTTACAGGAAATGAAATTGGTGTGATAAAAAGAGGGTAGGTGAGATTTCTGTATCTAAAATCCCCAGTTGTCCTGGTTAAAGGGTGGTTGGGATTATGGAAGAAGTCCAACGTATCTCAAAGGCATCAAATCAGCATGGATGTCAAACTCAAGGCCCGGGGCCCAGAAGTGGCCTGCGGAGTGTTTAGATCTGGCCCATGGGGCTGGCCTGGAAAGAATAAAGGACCAGCCTGCGGTAGCTCTGCCAGCAAAAACAGAGCTCAGGGGCGCCCCATGTGCACCCCCATGATGGCCCCCATCATTTTGGCCATGATGGCCTCTTGCAGCCCTCTGCCAGTGAAAATGGGGTACAGGGGGCCGCACACAGCCTCCCCAAGTTCCATTTTCACTGGCAGAGGGCTATCAAAACAAACTAAAAACTAAACAAAAGGAGAAATGTTTCCCCTTTTGCATTTGAGCATGCAAGAAGGGACAGGGAAAGGAGAAAGGGAAAAAGGAAAAAGAAGGAAAGATGGAAAGAGAGCAAGGAAGGAAAAATAAGGAAAGAGGAAAGAAAGAAGAAAGAATGGGGGAAGGAAAAGAAGGAAGGAAGAAAAGGAAGGAAGGAAGGAAGGAAGGAAGGAAGGAAGGAAGGAAGGAAGGAGAAAGGAGATTATAATGAGAGGGAGGGAGGGTCTCAGGGAAGTCCTGCATTAGCACTTGGCCACTACAGGTGCCTCCAACATGAGTCCCATGTCACGCCCATGATGGCCACGCCATGCCTGGCCCTCCAGCCCTCCGAGGTAAGACAAAACCCTGATGCAGCCCTCAGTAAAATCGAGTCTGACACCTCTGGTATACTGTCAATTTTTTTTTTAAAGATCTGTAGGGGTCATCGTGAAAGACCTCTGAAAATAGTAGCAACTTTAATCTCCAGAGATAAAGTATGTTAACATTCTCAGCAAGACATTGTAAGGAATGATAGCTCCATGGAGAAACAAAAAAATGGATCCACTGATCAATTTTTGATCCACCTGACTCACGTTTGTGGTTGTGTTTGCAGAGAAGTGAATTATGTCCATCCTCACTTTCAAAAGAAGGATCAGATGCAATTTAACAATTTTGGGGGGCCACCTGAAAATGACTTTCAATTTATCCTTTATGAAAGTGTCCCCAACAAAGGTATTAACCAACTCTCATCAATAACATAAGTGAACAGTTTCATATGGTGTCTCATGCACCCTTCATCTAACTGAGCTAGTCTCTGTCTGTCATTCTGTCTCTTTCTTTCCTTTAAATATCTGCCCCCGCTTGTATCTTTGGATTCTCTCAAGCATAGCAACATAGTCCTCACCATAGTGTCATTGAGGTTTTTAATTTTTGCCAAGGCCAGCACAATTTAACATGCTGAATTCTCTCTCTCTCTCTCTCTCTCTCCCTCCCTCCCTCCCTCTCTCCCTCCCTCCCTCCCTCCTCCATTCCCTTTTTCCCCTCAGAGCCCTCAGGTTGTCTTGTTGCTGACTCTGACTCCCAGACTGCCTCCTCCTTATCTGATTTGGCTGCTGGAGGGGCTGGCAGCCAACAGGCCACAAGAAGTCCTGCAAAACCTCATGTTTTGTGAGGCTATAGTCATGTGAGGCTATTGAAGTTAAAGCACCATCAAATGTATTCATTATTTGTTCTTGTTTTAACCATTCAGTCATGTCCAGCTCTTGGCAACTTTATAGGAAAGTGCTTTCCATGCTACCCTCTCAAGCATAGCTTCTTTCAGCTGTTGGATGTTCATCTTTGTATCAGTTTTGATGATATCAAGCCAGTGTGTTCTCTGTTGCCCCTTCTTCTTGTGCCGTTAACCATTCCAAACATCACTGACTTCTCCAATGAATTTGCATGTATGACGTGGTGAGAGTAAATCAGACATAGTCTTATGATTTTAGCTTCTAGTGGTGTGTCTGGCTTTCATTGTTAATGGTGCTTATATGTGTTTAAGCTTTGAATAATTAAATCTTCAAATAAATAGAGAAAACTAAAAAAACAAGTGGATACTTTTTGCTATCTGTGATCCATCTCCAAGGCAATAGCGACATCAATGGTGAGGTGCGAGCAAGGATGAATGCAGCCTGGATGCATTGGCGAGAACTCACTGGTGTGTTATGTGACAGACAAATGCCAACTTGTCTTAAATCTTAAGAGTTACAAGACAACCTTCCTCCCTGTTGCAGTAACAGTATGGCACTGAATGCTGGGCAGTAACAACAAGGACTGAAAGCTATCTCCATGCCATGAAAATGAGAATGCTCCCTTCAATATTGGATGTCTTCCTTTTTGACCACATTGCAAATGACACCATTCCACAGAATTATGGTGTGGCACCAATTAGAAGATGAGAGAAGGCCGGCTCCACTGTAATGGACATGTCCAGAGAGCAAGCAGCACCTTCTGTTGCCAAGACTGCCTACCAACTAGAAGTGAATGGCCAATGACCTTGCAGACATCCAAAACAGAGATGGCAAGATACCATCAGCAAAGACATGCAAGCCACAGGCCTGTGTTCTGGAGAGACAGCAGCTCATGTAAAGTGGCATCCAATGATCCGAAAAGCAGACTCTGCACTTGCAGGAATATTCTAGGAAGAAGAAAGAAGGGGGAGGAGGAAGGAGAAGGAGAAGGAGGAAGAAGGAAGCAGCAGCAGCAGCTTTGAACAGTTAAATACATCTTCAGTCCATAAGAAATACAATGCACTGTGTACGCTCTAGTTTCAGTTGGTTTTCTCATATCTGCACATATTCCAAGAACAGCCTAAATAATGATATTTCCACCTGCCATCATCCTTCTTCCTCTGTATATTGTTTCAGCCCACTTTCCTTTTGATGGACCATTGATGGGCCTTCAAAAAGAATCAACATCTCAGTCTATTCACTATTATACTTTGCCTAATAATTAACTTTGGACTGATGGTGGCATTTGGAGGCTAATGATCCAATAGGTTATAACAAAGGAAACATTTGGTGTCAGCCTGTTCCTATTAAATACTTGGAGGGAACAATGCAAGGTGCCATTGATTGCATAGCCATTCAGCCCCTGTAAAAAGTGTTTTTGCACACATTGCTTAAATGATCAATCAATGCCTATGTCCTGCAGTTAATTGGCACTTAGGATAACACTCTGTGTGTAAGATAAAATATTAAAGGGGGAAAACAGATTTCCAGCTTAGCAGTGATATGTCTGCACTCATAAAAAAAATTGTAAGATTGTCTGCAGTCAGGAGAACAGGAAAGAATGGTCTTGAGAGGAGAGGGGGAAAGGAAGCGACAGGGTAGTCCTAAAAATAAGTAAACATAGTTCTTCACTGCATTTTCTTACCTTCATTCATGGGTAAAGTCAAGAGAGAACATCTCTAGGAAGCTGCAATAGATGTATAGATGGTCCTTGAGGGATTTGAAGATTTTTTCCAACATTGTGCCCTGAATGAATCTGGCTTTCCTGTTGACTTGTAAGGAGATTGCAAAAAGTGATCACGTGACCCCAGGGCAATGTAACCGTCATAAATATGAGCTAGTTGCCAAGTGATTTTTTGGATCATATGACCATAAGTGTTATGCCTCTGTTGGGGTCTGACTCCGAGGGAGAGGAGGAACAGCCAACAGGGAGTGGAAGTGTGGCTCCAGAGGTTGTGGAGGAGGCTGGGCAGTCAGAGGAAGACCCAGGCCCATCCCCTCTCCATCCTGGAGCAAGAAGGGAGGAGAGGATAAGGGAGAGATGTGAATGGTGTGGTCTACGGGGAGGAAAGGGCCTTGATCCTCTTCATGGGCTGCAGCTGTGAGAACTGGTTAAAAGGACGGACATGCGTATGAGCCAGTGCTGGAAACAAAGCATGGAAATATCTCTAGTCTGTCACTTGTCTCTGAGTTTGGCATCCTTCCCAGTGTGTTTTCCAATATCTGTGGACATCTTCAAGCCCTTATCTTGCCTGGTTCCCTTAATTGCTTCAGTGTGGTTTATTTTTACTGTTTATAGTTTTATAGGCATTTTTAGTTTAGACAGCATTTCCTCCTTTTTCATAATTGCTTGTGGGGGAGTTTTTTGTCTCCAGTCAAGGATATTTGGAGCTTTGAAGCAAAGTGAAGGAATAAAAGGGGCTTCATCTGTTTTTGTGATTGTGTTTGTATCCCACCCTAGGTCATCAAAATAGGGATGCTGCAATGGTCATGTGAAAAACAATCATAAATCACTTTTTTCGGTGCCATTGTAACTTTAAATGTTCACTAAATGAACTGTTGCAAGTCAAGTACTAACTGTAGTCCTCTGCAGCTTGATCTGACCCTGCTTCCAGCTCAGTCTTCCTCCTCATACTCCAGATTCGGTCCTGTTCTCTTCCTCTTCAGCTTTTTGGACAGTTTTTCTGCTGATGTCTGTGTAAAGTCTCAAGCCCTTTTCATAATCTATCTCCAACATTTTCATTGAGTTGAAAAGTTCAGTAAGAGAGCAAGAGTCATTTCTGTGACCAGTTGCCACTCTACAATTTCCTCTCACACTTTTTTTTCATATCTAGAGCCCCTTCTGAAAATAGTAAACAACAAAGAAGAACAAGTGAAAGAAAGGTGAAATGAACCAGTCCAACCCCCCCATACAAGCAGGAGACTCTACACCAAGGGTCTTCAAACTTGGCAAGTTTAAGACTTGTGGACTTCAATGCCCAGAATTCCTGAGCTAACATGACTGGAGGAGGAATTCTCCAGTTAAAGTCCACAAGTCTTAAAGGTGTCAAGTTTGAAGACCCCTGCCCTACCCCATTTCTGACAGATGGCAGTCCAATCTCTTCTTGAAAGCTTCCAGTGATGAAGCTGCCACAAGTTCTGAAGGCCAACTGTTCCATTGGATGATATTCTCTGAGTCTTTTTCTTTGGATGTTGTAGTTGGAATGCTGACATTAACCTGAATCACTAAATCTTCAATCAGCTGTCATTTTATAGTGCCTGCCCTTGGCCATGAGAGAGGGATTGGCATGGAAAGGCAGTCAATCAAAATCTTGGATCCATTTTGATACCTTCATTTGACACTCGGTTGCCTAGGTAGTCTAGTGAGGTCTTGTGGAACTTGCATTTGGACTGCTTAGCATAGAGTTTGGTCATGACACCTCAAAGAAAAATGGCTTCCAAGATGACAGGCACCTTATTTCCAGGTTGAAACTCTTCTTGTTCAGTTTACATCCATTATTTCTTGTCTGGACTTCAGATGCTTTAGAAAATAGCTTGACCTCTTCCTCCTTTCTGTAGCAGCCCCTCAAATATTGGAAGACTGCTATCCTGTCTTCCCCGATCCTTCTCTTCACTAGACTAGCCAGGCCCAGTTCCTACAATTGTTCATTTTATGTTTTAGTCTCTAGCCCCCTAATCATCCTGGCTGATCTTCTGTGCATTCTTTCTAGAATCTCAACATCTTTTTTTATAGCGTGGTGATCAAAACTAGATGCGGTACTCTAAGTGTGGTTTTACTATGGCTTTATAGAGTGGAATTAGTACCTCCTTTGATCTTGACTGTATCCTTCTGTTGATGCAATTTAGGATTGCATTGGCTTGTGCTATGAAGGGGGAGGGTTATAAAGGTGGAGATGAAACAGCATATGGGGGGAGGTTAAAAAATATTGTCATGGTGCTTAGAAAACAACCTGCACTTAACACCAGCAAGACAAAGGAGATGTGTTAGACTTCCAGAAGAAGAGAGAGGAACCTGTCCCACTTTACATCGAGGGGGGCTATGTGGAGAGAGTTTCCTTCTTTAAATTACTAGGAGTCTACCTCAGTGAAGATCTCACATGGAAAATCAACACAACCCAGGTGGCCAGAAGGGCCCAACAGAGACTCCATTTCCTCAGAATAAAGTGGAACAATGACTGATGGCCTCCTTTTATCGGTCCACAATACAAAACATCCTCACATATTGCATTATGGTGTGATATGCTGGCTTGACAGCTGTGGATAGAAAGACATTACAGAGGGTGGTGAGAACAGCACAAAACTTTGTGGGCTGTTCCCTGATGCCACAAGATGACATTGCTTGGGCTTGCTTCCTTAGAAGAGTGTGGAAAATTCTCAGGGATGACTCACACTCCAGTCAGAACTTCTTCACTTTCCTACTATTGGTAGGAGATATAGAAGCATAGCCAGGCTGAAGAACAGTTTCTACCCATGGGCTGTCAGACTCCTGAACAGAAAATAACTTCGTGTCAAGATAGTATGATAGACTTGCAGGGCCGGCATGTTGTGCAACAAAGTCACATAGTGTAATAAGATTGGGACTGGGTTAGGGACTTCTGTCATGCCTCTGTTAGAATCTGACTCGAAGGAGAGGAGGAACAGCTGACAGGGAGTGGGAGTGTGGCTCTGGAGGTTGTGGAGGAAACTGGGGAAGGGCACAGGCTGGCTGAGCATTCAGAGGAAGACCCAGGCCCAACCTCTCTTCATCCTAGGGCATGCAGGGAGGAGTGGATATGGGAGAAACATGAATGGTGTGGTACAGGGGAGGAAAGGGCCCTGATCCCATTCATGGGTTGCAGCTGTGAGGACTGTTTAAAAGGACAAACTGCGCAAGGGCCAGTGCTAGAAGCAAAGCATGAAATAATTCTAGTCTTTCAGTTCTGAGTTCTGGCGTCCTTCCCAGTGTGTGTATTTCAATATCTGTGGATGTCTTCAAGCCCTTATCCTGCCTTGTCTCATTAATTCTTCACTGTGGTTTGTGTTGTTATTTTTCTATTTATAATTTATATGTATTTTGAGTTTTGCAACTGTTTGTGGGAGAATTTTTTCTCCAATTAATGATAATTGGACCTTTAAAGCCAAGTTGAAGGAAATAAAGGAACTTCACCTGTTTTTGTGACTTTGTTGCTTTTGTGTCCCACCCTGGGTCATCACAACTTCTGTCCTCACTGTGAGTGGTGTTGGGGGAGGTGCATGAAAGGAGGCTCTACCAATCTCATTGTACACATGTTGTACACTGACAATAAAGGTAATAGTAAGTTTGAGTATTACGCTTTCTATGCATCCAAGTGGAGAGCTAGTCAGGCTATTTGAAAGATGCGTAAGTTAAAATGTAGAAGTACACTCAGTGCATAGGCCTAGAAGTTAGGGATTGTGCAGCCCTTTTTGTAAACAAAGTCATGGAAACAATAAGCAAGGGAAGGTACTTGTGGGAATGGACGCATTATCTGGAGTAGGAACAACACTTTAGCATGGGAAGTTCAGTCCATGTCAATGAATGCAATCTGCTCACAGCAGAACTGCAATCTGGAGGGAGACTTTTGAGTTTCTAAAACAAATGAAGAACAAAGCGAAGATCTCATGCATTTAAATTGTTCAGAAGGAGTCCAGGCTGTTAAATGTAAATAAAATTGTAAACCGGCAGGCAATGCGGTGGCAGGACAAAGACTGTGTTGGTAATATTTCACTGTTAACATTTAACTAAAACTTTTATGGGAAAAAATTGCCATGGGGGACTAATTGCTACTAGTTGGTATTTACTAATGGTTTCTATTGAATGAATGGACCAGAATGAAATCATAGGTGATTGTAACTCAAAAAGAAACATTGCATTTGTATGTGTGCAAAGGAACAATGGATATTGAAAAAAGATGTCACTAAGAAAAATGCTCAGCTAGACACAAAAAGCACATTAGATTTTCTAGTTTCCTTGGGCTGAGTAACTGAAAGAGAAAGGGGAAAAGAGCAGAGAATAAAGGGGTTCCTGGTTGTGTCTAAGCTTGGTTGTTGTCTTGGAGACCTTTTAATACCCAAACTAGGTAACATCATCAGACTAATGAGAGCACCAAGGACCCCTTATTTCAACCCTCAACTACAAATATTCTCCTTCATTAGAGAATAAAGGATAAGAATATTTCAATGATGACAAAGGCCAGAAATCTCAAAAGAATATATTTTCAGGCGCAGTCTAGGGCTGTGAAAGTCAAACCCTGAGAAAATACAAGAGAAATAAGATAAACACCTTCAAATTGTGGATGTGGAGATGATGAAGAGCACCATAATTTTTATGCTGGGAAAACTGGGTTTACTTTAGCAACCCTTCCTTCTTTCTGTGATATTTCAGAGGATCTGGGAATATTAGTGAATTACCCTCAAAAACATTCTGCTGAAAATGAAGCTATGGATCATTCTGATATATGAGTACTTTTGATTAAATGCATCACTTCATTATTATTCTCCTCCATCACATCAAGACTGATAAAGGCAGCACAGTGACTTGTGAACACCTGTATAGAAAACACCTGGAGATAAACCATTATTATACATCACAATTGTTAAGTGTGGGAAAAAGATCTACTCGAGACCAGTTAGACTTCAGCTCTTTTTATTTCTCTTGTTGGACTGAATCGGCCGCTGAGCCACGACAGCTTTTTTTTATAGCGGTTGCTCATGGCTTTTGGCCAATGACAGTTCTTCAAATCTCCTGCCGACGGGCGGGCCAATCCAAATGCAGTATTTCAAGTATGCAAATATCTAACAACAATCATTTTGATTGAAATTGCACTTAGATTTATATTCTGCTTCACAGTGCATTACAGCCCTCTCTAAACGGTTTACAGGATCGGCATATTGCCCTCAACAATCTGGATCTTATTTGACCCACCTCGGAAAGATGGAAGGCTGAGTCAACATTGAGCTGATGGGACTCAAACTGCCAAACTGCTGGCAGCCAGCAATCAGCAGAAGTAGCCTGCAGTACTGCATTCTAACCACTGTGGCACCGCAGCTCTTATGGTGTTTTCCAATGTTTCCAGTAATGCAAAGGAAACTGAAGTAATAATGTGATTGCAATAACTTTTTTTTACTGCGTTCACCTCTTTTATTATATTTCCCAACTGCACTCAATCTGATGATGCATATGTCAAAAAACAACAACATTGTTTTCACTTCTGATTTGTTGCAAAATATAAAAGACACTTTATATCTCGCACAAAAGAAAATAAACTTTTAAGCTGCTTTTAAAATAGGTTGAAGAGAAAAACAACTGAGTTTAAGTTTAAGCAAGAGTTTCACTTCCATCATCTGCAAATTGGAATAGAGGATAATTTTCTCAAGCACTTTCGCTTCTTAATATTTTCAAATTGGTTTTGAATCCCTAGATCAACTGGCACAAAAATCCAAATCAGAAAGCACTGATTATTTTTTCTTTAGAGAAAGAAACAAACAATATGAAAGTTTGTTTACCAATACTTAAAATACAACTAAGATTATGTAACACATAATAACACATAATTCTGTCTTACAGCATTCATATTAGCACTCAATATAAAATTTAAGACACCTTCCTGACTCTTGCAAAGAAATTAGAAGTCATGAAAGAAATTCTTCCGATTACAACTTCAGCAGTAGATTTCTTCAGTTAATTACAGTAGGATCAAGGCAGTGATATATTGCAATACAACACTGAAGGTTATCAAGCTTCAGTTTCTCTTTCCAAAGTATTTTTCTAGACCAGCTCTAGCTAAAAATAATCAGTATATTATCAAGCAATGACAAGGCAAACTTTCTCTGTGTTTCCTGTTGCATTTGGATGAAAACCAAGTAGCCAGTTGCAATGAGAACTGATCATAGAGTATCATAGAATAACAAGAGTTGGAAGAGACCTTGGAGGTCATCTAGTCCAAACCCCTGCTCGGGCAGGAGAGTCTACTCCAAATATTAGCCTCTATCTAAGATTGAACTCACACATCAATGTGAATCACTGTGTCAGCCTTCAAGATTTCCTCCCTTTGCTTTGCATCTTTCAGCTGTCATAAATAATGGGGGAGGAGGGGGGATAGTTGTGGGAAGTGAGCTGGAGGTGTTACAAAACAGAACTGTATAAGCTGGGGCGGGAAGATTCTTGCTTAGGCTTCTATCCTATGCAATGCGCAGCCGCAATTCTTTATCAAAATATGTCAAGGTCAATTGACAGAGGCCTCATCACCACCTGGAGATGCCCACATGATGACATACACAACTTTTAATTAGATGAGCCAATTGAACTATTGGGGGTGGGAACATTGCCATCACTTTGTATATGTGATTTACGCACTCATTTTCTCAGATTCAGAATTCTTTTGTTGCTTCTACTTGATTTCCAGTAAAAGATATCTTTTCTCTAATTAATGGAGTCTGAGTATTTCTTTCTTGATTTTGAATGGAGCACCAGCTGACATTATTCTGAATCTCCATGTTAGCAGCCCACCTGGAGAATTAATAAATTTTCTTCCGAGGGGGTCTGAACACAATGTCAAATCCAGCCAGCGACCAAGAAGACCTGGGAGCAACTGGAGGACGAGATTCCCTGCTGTTAGAGGCAGCAGGGGAAGCCGACTTGTTAGCAGAATTAAGTCTTGGTGAAAAACCATCTGTAAAACCCAAATGGTCCCTGGAAGTCAGCTGGAAGGATCCTGAGGAAAAGCATCCTCCAAGAGTGACCACTACCTGTTGATGTGGAAGAGAAGAGCCATGGCAAGGAAAGGAAAGAAATATTTTTTTATTAACTCAAGTGATGCAGCTTCTAAATGAAGCTATCGGAGAACCTCAAACTGATCAAAGGTATGAGGGAGAGGAGGGGGAGGAGCCCCAGCCAGAAGAATCAGAGCAGCCACCCCCATAAATCAACCTGGGCTTATGCAACAGGCAGCAGCAGCCCAGGGGGCCCCAGCAGGAGGGGTAATTGCCAGAAGATGTAGAACTCCAAAGGTGCCTCCGTTGGAAGTAAAATATGGGGGGGATCCCAAGGAGTTAGGATTCTTCCTGGCACATGTCTGGAGCCATATGGAGGGGATTTTTCCTCGGAAGCAGCCAAAGTTAGATGTGTTACCAGGGCTCTGGAGGGAACAGCTGCAAAGTGGATGGTGACTTTGCATAATGATAATGCCCCCCAGCTGATGAATTATGACCTGTTCATGACTGCGCTGAGGGCCAGGTTTGAAGACCCACTTGCTGAACGTAAGGCCAGAATTAGAATTAGGATGAAGACCATAAATCGGGATGGAGATCAGTGGCCAACTACACCCAGGAATTTAGAGAGCTGGTGTGTCATATTCAAGGCTGGCCCCGGGGAGCCCTGATAGAAGCTTTTAAAGATGGGTTGAATGAAGATGTATATCAAAGCTGTATTGCGAGAAGAGACCCCAGTGAGCTGCAGCTGTGGTACATGCTGGCAGCAGAGGTGGAAATTGAACTGACCCAAAACAGACGCCAGGGGGGCCTTGGTTGGAGCAAGTCCTCCCCCACCAGACCTCAAGAAGCCTTAAAACCTCAAAAGGGAGGAATGGCGGCAAAACCCAGGACCACTGCATGCTTCTGATGTGGGAAGGAAGGTCACTGGGCTGCAGACTGCTGTGCCAAGCTAGAGCCAAAGGGGGTGCCAGGAGGAGGAAGAAAACCTGAAAACCACCCCGCAAAGCCTTGTGAAATGGCGCTTAAAGCGAAAGGGGTTGTAGAGATCGCCCTCCGAAAGGAGAGGAGCTAGGAACTCCAACCTCTTCTGAAGAGAGTGAATCCGAATCGGAAGACGACACACTGGTAAGTCCAAACAAGGACCCCATGACCATTCCAGTGAGATTAAGGGTACCCACATCAGGAGCCAAAGGGGAAATGTTGGCCTTGTTAGACTCTGGGTGCACAAGGTGTGTAATCATCCCAGTGGTAGTAGAGAAAATGAGCTTAAGGCTAAAGACTTTAAAAACACCCATAGCCTTTTGCCAACTGGATCAGTAGCCCCTGCACATTTCATTATGGAACCAGTAGGAATGATGATGGGGAAGCATAGAGAGACTTTGTGTTTTTTTGTGGCTCCTGGGATGGAGTGCCCCCGAATACTGGGTTTGTCCTGGCTCCAGAAATGTGGAACCCACACATTGATTGGAGGAGGGGATCATTGCACATACGTACTGACCAACTCCCAGAAGGGGAGGGGCAATCTCAACCGAAACCCAAGAATCCCACTGAGCTGGCCTCCACTGGCACCGAGAATCTGAAGGGGAAGGAGAAAATTCCAGAGGAATATTGGGATTTAAAGGAGGTATTCAGTGAAAAGGCATTGGCTGAGTTTCCCCCTTCTCTATCGCTCAATAGATTGCAGCATTGAAATATTGCCAGGAGTGAAACTCCCAAAACTGAAACTGTACTCGATGACACCGCAGGAGCTAGAAGAGCTGTGGTCATTTATCGATAAAAGTTTGGAACATGGTTTCATCCAACCTGCTAGACCCCGAGTAGCAGCCCCAGTATTGTTCCATGAGAAGAAAGATGGCTCTCCTTGTTTATGCGTGGACTATAGAAACCTCAACTCTATTTTGGTGGAGAACGTGTACCCCCTCCCCTTGATGAAGGATATGTTGGCCCACTTGGCCAAAGGGAATTTTTTTATGAAACTCGACCTGAGAGAAGCATACTACTGAGTTCAAATTAAGGAAGGGGATGAATGGAAAACTGCTTTTAACTGCCCAATGGGCTGTTTCCAATTCAATGTTGTTCCATTTGGCCTACAGGGACCCCCTGCAGTATTCATGCAAATGATCAATCAGGTGTTGCATGAACATTTATACAACCAACCAGGTGTTGGTTTATCATGATGATATTCTTATCGACATGGAGACTCATGATGAACATGTGAAACTAGTGCCATCAGTTCTGGAAAAACTTCAAGCTGCTGAGCTGTATGTAAAGTTATCCAAGTGTGAATTCCACCAGGAAAAAAAATCACTATTTAGGCTATTGCATATCACATGATGGCATCAAAATAGATCTGGGGAAAGTTCATGCCATTTTGAAATGGGCCCTTGCTTGCACCAGGAAACAACTTCAAAGTTTCTTGGGATTTGCTAATTTTTACCATCAATTTAGCCCTGCTTTTGCGAAGATTGCAATGCCTATCACAAATCTCCTAAAAACCAAAGGGGAGGTGAAACTGAAGCCTAGTAAACCACTGGAGTGGTCCATGGAGTGTCAAGCCGCTTTTGAGAAGCTGAAATGACTGTTCGCTGCTGAACCAGTACTCAAGCACCCAGACATGGATGCTCCTTTTGTAATCCAAGCCGATGTGAGTGATGTAGAAGTCGGGGCAGTGTTACTGCAAGCAAACGAGATGGGGACTCTGCAACCTTGTGCATATACTTCCTGTAAACTAACTGAAACTGAAAGAAAATGGGCCATCTGGGAAAAAGAAGCTTTTGCAGTTCGCTGGGCTCTGTTAAACTGGAGGCATTTCTTAGAAGAGGCAAAACACACATTTGAAGTGTGGACGGATCATAAAAAAATTGGAGGCTTTGAAAACACCTCAGAAGCTGTCTCCCAAGCAAGTTCACTGGGCACAGTACCTTAAGCGCTTTAATTTTTCATTGAAGTACATTCCAGGGGGAAAGAACTTCATGGCGGATGCTTTATCTAGATTACCTCAATATAATAGTGCTCATCAAGAAGTGGTACAGCCTATTGTCCCAACCAAACAGTTGGCAGCTCCAGTGGTTACCAGAGCCCAGAAAAAGAAGGAAGTTGATTTATCAAATGATTTAACTGCACAATTAAAAGATGCTCTAAAACTTGATTATTGGTTCCTTGCTCACTCAAATAACTGTACAGTTAGAGATGGATTGGCATGGATGGGGGCCAAATTATATGTGCCAGCAAAGCTGAGAAGCCAAATATTACAGCAAGCTCATGACTGTAAAGCTGCTGGACATTTTGGATTCATGAAGTCCTTACACTTGGTTAAAAGGCAATTTTTCAAGGCCTACCTTGAAAAAGGACATTGAGACTTATGTGGCTTGCTGTCCTATATGTGCCTCAGCCAAACAGCCTCCTGGTAAACCAGCAGGCTTATTACAAAATGTGACTAGACCAATTGCTCCATGGAAGGAAATCTCTATGGATTTTATAATGGTATTACCTGAAAGTGGGGGAATACAGTTATTTGGATAGTAACCAGTTTGTTTTCCAAACAGGTACATTTCATATCTTGTGCGAAAATCCCATCTATGAAGCCGTTGGGTAAGCTGTTTATTTTTGATATCTACAGGTTACATGGGGTTCCTGAATGCATAATCTCAGACAGGGGTATCCATTTTACCTCAAACTTTTGGAAGGGGTTCCTGAAGTTATTGGGATCCACCCAGGGCTTAAGCTCTGCCCACCACCCACAAACCAATGGGGCTTGTGAGAGAACTAGCTCGATCTTGGAACAGTATCTTCAATGTTATATAAATTATCAGCAAGATGATTGGGCTGACCTATTGCCATTTGCTGAGGTGGCATATAACAATTTGGTACATAGTACTGGGTTTACTGCATTTAAAGTGGCCTCAGGACAAGACCTTGTACCCATACCCAAGCTTCCACAGGAGAAATCTAACATTCAGTCATTAAATGAATGGATAACACAGCTCCAGCTTGCCTGGCCAGTTGCCCATAAAGCATTAGATGATGCTCATCAAGCCCATTAAAAATTTGCAGATAAAAAGAGAAGTCCACCAAAACCATATCAAGTTGGTGACAAGGACTTTTTATCCACCAGATATTTGCAGACCACACAAAAGTCAAAAAAGCTTGGACCTTAATATGTTGGACCTTCCTCAATTGAACGAATTGTGAACCCTGTGGCAGTCCAACTGAAATTACCTAAAACCCTCCAGACAGATCCACCCTTAGTTTATTAAAACCTGAACATATCTCTGACTCGAGACCAACTCAGGTTGATCCCCTTATGCCATTGCTAATTGAAGGTGAACAACCATTTTGAAATTAAAGAAATTTTGGATTCTCGAAAACAAAGGGGTCGACTCCAATATTTGATTGATTGGAAACATTTTCTTCCTTCCCAGTCTGAATGAGTGAATGAGAAGGATGTTAGAGCTCCTAAGCTTATCAGTGCATTTTGTACTAAATATCCTGATAAACCCTAAAAAATAGTATGATGGTGTTACATGTATATTTTCTGTGACCTTCTATTTTTATCTTTTATAAGACTGGCACCTCTTCTGCAGGAGGGCCGAATGTCAGCCTTCAAGATTTTCTCCCTTTGCTTTGCATCTTTCGGCTGTAATAAGTAATGGGGGGAAGAGGGTGGATATGGTTATGGGAAGTGAGCTGGAGGTGTTACAAAACAGAACTGTATAAGCTGGGGGGGGGGGAGATTCTTGCTTTGGCTTCTATCCTATTCTATGCACAGCTGCAACTCTTTGTCAAAATATGTTAATAGACAGAGGCCTCATCTCCACCTGGAGATGCCCACATGATGATATTCACAATTTTTAATTGGATGAGCCAATTGAACTATTGGGGGTGGGAACGTTGCCATCACTTTGAATAAGTGATTTACATGCCCATTTTCTCAGATTCAGAATTCTTTTGTTGCTACCATTTGATTTCCAATAAATGATATCTTTTCTCTAATTAATGGAGTCTAAGTATTTCTTTCTTAGATTTTGAATGGAGCACCAGCTGACACACTGCCATGAATATTCAATATAATTAACAAACTTGCAGCCAGTCTAGATATGTGAAGTAGCAATGATATTTTACATTACCACAATATAATGATTGAATGTAAATTAGATGAAGCTGTCAGAAATCCATTTACAGATTACAGATTAGCAGAGTTGGAAGGGACCTTGTAGGTCATCTAATTCAACCCCCTCCAACCAAGCAGACCCTACACTATTTCTGACAAATGACAGTCAAGTCTCTTCTTGAAAGCTTCCAGTGACGAAGCTCCTACAACTTATGAAGGCAAGCTGTTCCATTGGTTAATGGACTGGTTCTCACTGTCCGAAAATGTCTCCTTATTTCCAGGTTGAACGTTTCCTTGATTATTTTCCATCCATTATTCCTTATCTGGCCTTCAGGTGCTTTGGAGAATAGCTTGGCCCCTTCCTCTCTGTTGCAGCCCCTCAAACATTGGAAGACTGCAATCATGTCTCCCCTGGTCTTCATTAGACTAGCCATGCCCAGTTCCAGCAACCATTCTTCATATGTTTTAATCTCCAGTCCCCTAATCATCCAGGTTGCTCTTCTCTGCACCTTTTCTAGAGCCTCAACATCTTTTTTATAGTGTGGTGACCAAAACTGGATGTAGTATTCTGGGTGTGGCCTTATTAAGGCTTTATAGAATGGTATAAGTACCTCACTTGATCTTGATTGTATCCCTCTGTTAATGCAATTTAGGATTGCATTAGATTTTTTGGCTGACATTGCAGTGTTGGCTCATATTTAAATGGTTGTCCACTAAGACTCCATCTTATTCTGAATCATAATTGTGCACACATTTGGAATGAGATTGTTTAAATATGTTTACAGATAGCAAAAGCAAGCTTTGTTACATTGTACAACATAGTTAAGTATCAGAATATCAGAAAAACATACAAGATGATTGAATCATGTAGATGTTTGCACCAGTGAACACCAATATTTTCATCTTCATTGGTTTGCAGTTTTTTCACCTCTTTTAGATTGTGGCTGTCTGAAAATGAAGGCAAGTCAAATCTTGCAAGTCCTTCAATTTTGCAGTTGCAGTTATGCTATTAATGAGAAATCAGTGTTTTTACCTCCTTATTTATTTCTATTTTTTATTTTATTTATTTTGATTTGTCAATCGCTTACAAAATAATAGGTATAAGTATGTACATAGTTAAGAATACATGGATACATATAAGAAAAATAAAAAAAATAAAAGAAACAATAGGACTGGGATGGTAGGCACGTTGGTGCACTTATGCATGCCCCCTAGAGACCTCTTAGGAAAGGGGTGAGGTCAACAGTAGACAGTCTAAGGTTAAAGTTTTTGGGGTTTGGGAAAGAAACCACAGAGTCAGGTAGAGTATTCCAGACATTAACCACTCTGTTGCTAAAGTTGTATTTCCTGCAATCAAATTTGGTGCAATTAACCTTGAGTTTGTATGTATTGTTTGTTGTTATGGTTGAAGTATTCATTGACAGGTAGGACATTGCAATGTATGATTTTATATACTAAACTTAGATTGGACTGAAGGCAGCACAGTTGTAGGTTTTCTAGGTCTAGAATTTTAAGTCTGATGGCATAAGATATTCTGCAATGAGTAGAGTAGTGGAGAACTCTTCTTGTGAAATATTTCTGGACTTTCTCAACTGTGTTAATATCAGATACGTAATGTGGGTTCGAGACTGATGAGCTGTATTCAAGTATTGGTCTAGCAAATGTTTTGTATGCTCTAGTTAGTAGTGTGATATTACCAGTGAGGAAGCTGCGTAGGATTAGATTAACAACTCTTAATGCCTTTTTGGCTATGTAATTACAGTGGGCTCTAGCACTTAGATCATTAGAGATGAGTATTCCAAGGTCCTTGATTGAGTTTGGATCATCAACAAAGTCTTGATTATTCAGCTTGTATTTTATTTTCTGATTTTTCTTTTTGCCAGTATGTAAGACAGAGCATTTATTTTTGAGATTTGAAGTTGCCATTTGTTTGACCATTCTGATACATAGTCAAGATCTTTTTGAAGGGTAGCAGTATTGTCTGTGGTATTGAATAGCTTTACATCATCAGTGAAAAGAACGCAGTTGCTCTTAATGTGATCACAGAGGTCATTTATGTAGAGTATGAAGAGAGCTGGTCCTAGAATACTGCCTTGGGGGACACTAGTATTGATAGGTACAGAATTTGATAAGACGCTCCCAATTTTGACCATTTGTTGTCTGTTTGACAGGAATGCTTCTATCCAGTTATGCAGTTGTCCAGAGATACCATAAGATTTTCATTTTAGGAGTAGTTTGTTGTGTACCACTGAATCAAAGGCTTTACAGAAGTCTATGTAGATCAAGTTGTGTAGTCTATATTACAGGATAGTTTTTTTCCTGAAATCAAATTGTTTATTGAAGAGTAGGTTGGTTGTCTCTAAGTGGAGGATAATGGATTGCTTAATAATTGATTCCATGACTTTACAGGTGATGCAGCATAAGGAGATTGGTCTGTAATTTTCAACTAGGCCAGGGTCTCCCTTTTTGAAGATGGGGATGACCATGGCTTGTGACCATCGGTTAGGCAAGGAGCTGGTCCTGAAAGCTTTTTCAAAGATTATGCTTAAAGGTTCGGCTATGGCAGTGGGTAGCTTTTTTAAGAAGTAGGCACATATTCCATCTGGTCCAATAGGTAGAGATAGTTTTAGATTGCGTAGTTCTTTTTCAACATTGTCTTCTGTAAAATCAATATGTATTAGATCATTGTAGTTGTCTGTGGTTCGACTAGGAAATACTCGGCATGATCCATTGCTGTTTACAAATACTGAGCTGAAGAATGTGTTCAAGATGTTGGCTTTAATGGTGTCGTTGCAGTCTTTACCATTAGGTCCTATCAGGGGTGGGATGGACCTTGAGTCTTTTAGTTTGTTGCTTACAAAATTGTAAAAAGCGAGGGTGGAATTGGTGCATAGGTTTTCTTCTTGTTTAGTGTGATAATTGGTGCATTCAGTTTTTATCTGGTGGCATAAATTTTTGTATTGGCTTTTGAAATTGGCAATGTGACCAGATTTTTCTGCCAGAGTGATTTCTTTTTGGATTGAAGTTTCCTTATTGTTTTGGGTAATCTGTTTTTTTTTTGTTTGGGGAGTTGTTAATGGTACATATAATTTGATGACTCTTTTGACTTCAAGTGAAAATATGTTGTAATGGTCTTCTACAGGATTGCATCCAGTGAATAGAGACTGCCAATCAAGGGATGAGAAATCATTGTCTATAAGATCATAGCTGCCTTTTTTGAAGTTATAATTGGGGATTCCGTTGTTGTGATGATTTTTGTGTGGACATATGTTGAGACAAAGTCTATCATGTTGTGGTTGCTTTTGGAAAAGGGTTCTTTAATTTGCATTCCATAAATTGAATTCAAACTATTGCAGAAGATGAGATCGAGGCAGTTGTTAAGTCTAGTAGTGTTGGTTACTGGTTGTTCTAGTCCCAGATTTGTTACTGCATTGTAGAAGGTTGCGTGTATGGGTTCAATTGTACATTCATTTAGGGTCCAGTCAATATGAGGTAGATTAAAGTCACCAAGAAAGATAAAAGTGTGTGGGCAGGATGCTGCCCATGTTAGTAGTGTATTTCGCTTATTTACATGTTTGATGCCATAATCAGGTGCTCTGTAACATAGTAAGAATCAAAATTTGATATTTAAGGATAGTTCACAGATGATGGTCTCAGGAAGAGCAAGCTCCTAGGTAACTTGGATGTTTTTTAGATGTAAGGACTTTTTATAGAAGATAGCAACACCACCTCCTCTACGAATTTCATGATCTGATCTGTAAACATGATAGTCTCTTACTGTGGTCATGGAGTCAGGGAGAGATGCATTGAGCCATGTTTCACAGACAAATATAATGTCGAATTTAGCCATATTTAGTAATAGGAGAAATTCAGGTATTTTATTTGCAAGGCTTCTTGCATTGAGTAGCTTGCATTTAAGGCCAGCAGTAATTTTTTTAAATTATTTACATATACCCCCAGAGTGCTCTGGATTTGGGTGGGCAATAAATGTAAACAAATATTTATTCCTGCTCTGAAAATAACCTGCAATGATTAAAAAAAAAAACAATTATTTGATCTGTGCTAAATTTTTCTGGGTTTGATCAATATGTAATTGTGGATTTTAAATGTCAGCAACAGGACTGAAATAAATTGTTTCCTTCTGGATCCATTTCTCCTCTGTTATAAGATGGCATCCAGAGCTATAGGAACTTTGAGAGGATAAGGGTAGAATTAGATAACTGGAAAAAAAGACAGTTTAATATAATAGATAAAAGAGAAATGATTAAGAGGAAGGGTCAAAAAATGATAGAAAATGGAAGACAAGCGAGAGATTAATTAATGCTTTACTGAGAGTTAGAGATGATGACTGAAGAGGGGAAAGATAAAAATTCCACATGAATGGGTATCATATAATCTAAGATATAGAAGCATTAATTCTAATAAACACAAAATTAATATTTTATTATAGGATTACTATCAAACGCCCATGTCACACTGCACCAATGGATGCAAAGAGGATGTAAAATGGACAAAAAAGCTTGCCATCCATTGGTTAACGCGATGTACTCACTGCCTCCGTTTTGCTTCCTGTCTATCCGTCCAGCATCCGTTTATTGACGTTTCATCCGCTCAGAAAGTTTTGAGCTGCCCAAAACTTTTGAGCAGAAAATGTATCCAATGCATTCGTTCTGCATCCTCTAGGCATACGGGGGACATCCGTTCTGCATCCATTACCATCTGCTATATCCGCTAGGCATCTGCTGTGCATCCGCACAACTCAAATCCGTTCCAGAGGTAAACGGATGCAGGGAGGAAGCAGAATGGACGCGCAGCGTTAGTAGCACGGATGGAGAAAGGATGAAAGCAGATGCAGCTCATCCGCTCTGCATCCGCTCTGCATCCTCTACGCATCCGCTCTGCATCCTCTATGCATCCTCTACGCATCCTCTATACATCCACTCTGCATCCTCTATACATCCGCTCTGCGTCCTCCCCACGTCCGTTCCTTTCCGTATTATCCGCTCTGCTTATGCAAATTTTTGCCCCTTTTGAGAGCGAATAACAACGGATGGAACATTTTGCTCGTCCGTTGTGTCCTTTTTGCATCCGTTGGGCAGTGTGACATGGCCTAAAGATATACAAATCATAAATTGTAGTAAGCAAGGATTTAATGTGGTAATTGTAAGAAACACAAAATTAAGATCTTACTATATGATTATTATGTTAGCTATATAACTGCTAAATGTAATATGCATAAAGTCAATATTGTAGGGAAAGAAATGACATGGAATCTGACAGACAGAAAATATAATATATGGTAACAGATAAAAGTGATTAGATTATTAGTAGAATTGTACAATTAGTTAAATGAAAATAGAATGGAAATTATGATGTGTATTCTGCCCTTTGATTCAATTGTTGAATATAAAGACAGATAGAATAAAACTCTACAAATTCTTCCATACAAAGTTTCTTTTATTGGATTATATTAAGTATCCTCAAGGTAACTCACAATTATGTTGAGATGCATCTAATGTCCAATTCTTTGCATAGTTGAAATCATCGTGTAAAATGATAGTAATCTTTCCTTTCTTTAATCCCATATCAAAAGAGCAAGAGGTAGAGATGCCGGCATGCAACTGAGGTCCAGGTGAGAGTGAAGGGACCTCCCACCAACCCAACAAAGGGGCAATTCAGTGACCAATCAGGATTACAGATGTGGCTACATGACATTAATTACATTTCCGAGGTTACCTTAACTACATTTACCATGATGCATTCCCTTAAGGGGAACAGCTCTCAATTCCTAATTAACTATGCCAATTCCCATTAGCTATAACTGGCTGGACAGCACAATGTGTGTATTATAATGAGATTAGAAAGGGACTTTGTTTTTTAAAAAAGCCATAAAGGTGGCATAATTAAAACCTAAAGAGGGTTAAATAATGGATAATATAAATTAATATGAATGATTAGATGAATTATATTATAAATTTGTTAAATATTGCAAATATGACAATCAATGTAATAGTTATAACAAAAGAAGCTATGTTAAGAATATAGAGATTGACATAAAATAATATATGGGAATACTGGATGTTAAAGATTAATAATATGTGTTAATATCAAACTAGATAAGAAAGCTAATAGTACCAATAAAAAACTATTGTCATGTTTGTTGTTAAAATGTAAAATAACCTGGAACCACACTGTTCATACTATAATGTTTCTAGAAATAAAAAAATAAAAAATGTATATATATATTTTTAAAAGACTTATAGCAGTGATGGCGAACCTTTTTCTTGTGGTGTGTCAAAAGCATGCACATGCCGGCACCCACAATCCAATGTGCCCCGCTCCCCTATACTTGCATGTGCAACACTTCCACCCCACCCCCTTATTTGCACTGCACATGCACGGATCTCCCAGCTGATTATTGGAAAGCCTGTTTTTCGGCCTCCCGAGGCTGCAGAGGCTTCCCTTGAGCCTCCAGGAGGGCGAAAATGGCCTCAAACCAGTCAAAAATCAGCTGGGAGGTGCACTTATGTGCAGTGCAGGTAAGTTTTGCTGGAGCTCATCTGTCCACACAAATGGCTCTGCATGCCACCTGTGCATGTGCCGTTGATTTGCTATCACAGAGCTATAGGAACAAAACACCAGTGACAGCCCATGGGTGCCCATCTAGGACAGGGGGTTTCATGTAATTTCGTGTCATTTGATGTCATCATCCCAATGGTGCAAAATTCTGAACTGGCTTCACACAAGCATGGAATTCTGTCTTCGTGTTGTGGTTAGCCGGCAGCAGTGGAGAAGAGTAGAGGAGAGCGAGGACTTAGATAAGGGTCCAGGACCATCAGGGAGTGGACTGCTGCCTTTAGGGATTGTGGGGTCTGACAGCAGTGATGAGGAGGTTCCTGAAGAGCCTGTACCAAGTGTGCGTGAGCGCAGTATGATTAATAGAAAAGAACAGCTGGAGCAGCACAGGTGACTTGGGAGTAAAGATGCAATGTAATGGCCCTTCCCTCCAGGGAATATAAGCCTGGTTTCAAAAAGTTTTGGCCTTTGCAGAGGGCAAAATTGCTCTAAGAACCCAGCATCTGTGTAGAGACTCTGGATTATCTGAAGAATTCTATCAAGGCTTTTCTGGTTGGACTAATTGGCTGCAAGCCATCCATTATCTACAAAGAAGTTTATTTGTAGATTAAAGCTGTGGAGGTTTGAGTGGCTGTGTTTGTTCGAGATTTTCTTGCTGGTAACAGGGTTGGGTCAGAACACTTTGGGGCAATGACATCATCATGCCTGCAATGACCTTTTAACATTCTTGTGGCGTCCACCTGATCGCTGCGGCTGCTCCACACACAACATCCTCTAACATTCCCATCAGTCTGTCCTCTTCAGTCAGACTGCTGATAAAAATAACTGTTGTCCTCTGCCATTTCTCGACCTCTTGAGGTCTGAATAATAGCTTCTTTCAGTCTGATTAGACAGAGAGCGAGCAAGCAAGAGCTGGGTATGTGATAACTGGGAGGAATCATTTGTTAGATAGCAACAGAGCTTCAGCTGCATTGGGTTGAAGAAAAGTGTCTTCCTCCTACCTCCACATAACCCTCACCCTCCTGAAGCAGAACAGCAATCTGACTTGTGCCATGGACAAATGCATCAACTCTGACCACTTATCTTTGATCATTCCACCCCTAAGAGAGTGCTTCATCTTTGCCTTAGGATGGTATGGTGTTATCTATATATTGGATTCCAAACCAAGGTTCGACCGTGATGGCTTTCATATGTCTGTTCTTGCAGAAAGAACTTTAATATTTTGCAAAGTGTCCATTTCAAATAACAGTTTCCACACCTCATTTTGTAAGAACCCATCTCAAAGATTCATCTACAGCAGGGGTCCCCAAACTTGGCAACTTTTAAGACTTGCAGATTTCAACTCCCAGAATCCTGGGAGTTGAAATCCACAAATCTTAAAGTTGCCAAGTTTGGAGACCTCTGATCTACAGCAATGTATAAGGGGAGACTTTAAAATCCAGGTGTTCTGGATGAGCAACAAGCTCTTTTCTTCATCATAGCTTCTAGCCAATCTCTATTGAATGACTTCTAAGGCTATGCACCCACAAACCAAGTAGGATGGGCCAGTTTTACTGGGGATGGGCCCAACTCATAATCCATTTTTGAAACTATTAAAGAACCATCCAAAACTATTTTGCCATTTTATACAGTCTTGAGTTCCAGGCAGGGGTGGGATCTGACAGGGTTTACTACAGCGTGCTTCCTTGCACGCTGTGCACACACCTGTAAATTTTCAATAGGCTGGTGCCTGGACAGCTGAGCAGCACTGCGTGCTGAGAAGCAGCCTTTGAAAAAGTACTTTTTTCCTGCTTTTTTAACTGTAGCTGTGCCTCGCACGGCAGCTGAAGTTGAAAATGCAGGAAATAGAGGTCAGGTAAGAGCCTGGATGGATGGGTGGGCAAAAACATCAGCAGACATAGAACCGGTTCTATGTCTGCTGTTCTTCAGAGCTACCAGTTCTACAGAAGTGGACAGAACCGGTAGAAACCCACTCCTGGTTCCAGGTCAGTTTCAGAAATGAAAATAACTTGCTCTTCGCACTGCTTTTTTCAGAACTAAGCTAAGCTTTCCCTTTTTTCAAGCTCTTAAAAGAGCTTTAATCTTTGATCTGATTGGGTTTTATGTGATTTAATCTGTCCTTTAAAAAGGTTTGTGCCCTTAAATGATTTTGTGAATGTGGATTACGGAATGTGAATTGTATACAGCATGTTTTCATCAAAAATCGTATTTCATGGGTTAATCATGTATTGGAAATAAATAAAATAACTTTTGTTTTTAGTCAGAATATTGGTTTTTTATTGGTATGTATTTATAAGGTCTGCTGAGGACTGGAAAACTAAGGATGTTAATTTTTCATGACTGGAGTCACTCTCTTTTTCCAATTCTAGGAAAAAAACAACAACTAGCAAGCCATTTCTGAATATGTTGCCAAGGAAATAGACTTCTCAATGTAGTTACCAAAACTGACTTGGAAATCGATAACAACTGCATTGTGTATGTTGCCTTGAATTTCTGAATGAAAGGTAGGGTATGAATCACATAAATAAATAGATGTCTTCATCAGTTTTTTAATGTTAGAGGAAAACAAGCTTATTAACTACAAAGTACATCAACTAGAGTTGATTAATTCACTTTAATTACATTGAAATGAAGCTAAGTCAAATAAGGGAGGTGGCTCAGTGGCTAAGATGCTGAGCTTATCAATCAGAAAGGTTGGCAGTCCGGTGGTTCGAATCCCTAGCACTGTGTAACTCCCATTACTTCTCCTAGATTCTGCCAACCTAGCAGTTCAAAAGTATGTAAAAATGCAAGTCGAAAAATAGGGACCCCTTTGGTGGGAACGTAAGAGCGTTCTGTGCACTTTCAATGTTTAGTCATGCCGGCCACATGACCACAGAGATGTCTTTGGACAGTGCTGGCTCTTCAGCTTTGTAACAGAGATGAGCCGGGAATGACTAGCCCCCTAGAGCCGGAAATGACAAGCACGGATGTGCAAGAGGAACCTTTACTTTTAAGTTAAATATAGTTTTGGTCCTGGCATCACTTATGAGTCCTGGGACAACTGGGATAGACCTCTTCTAAAGTTTAGGATGGTCTTTGACCTGAAAAATTGTTCCTCCCTATATTAGATAATCATTCCCAGATAAAATGATATGGACTTGGAGGTCTCAACTTTCTTTTCTCTCAAACAGCATGGCTGAGAGTAACAGCAGAAAGATTGGCACAATAATTTGGACAAAATCTTTGTAGACCATAGCTGGTAGAGCTTCTAATTTTCTCATAATCAAGGGGCTTGTCTATAGATGGAAAGAAGTGAGTGATCGTTTATTTCTTTATCAAATTTATATAGCCCCACCTCACACTGTGACTTTAAATGACACAGAACAATTTTAAAAGTAGTAATCCATCCTAAATCATCATTATCATACTTATTTAAATTTTTAGAAAACGATGAAAGCAAAAACTAAAAAAGAAGGAATATTAGGTGGAGATGTTAATAGCAGTATAGCCACCTTAATAATTCATCTTTTGGAGTCCCTGTGATGTCTCCTGTAGATGATGGTTCCTCCACGGTTTCCTCAGAGGCTTGTTTGAGGAAGAATGGGATCATTCCTGGCACATCAGGAATTACTGATCCTGATCTGCCAACAGAATAGTCCTCAAATGGGCAGAGCTTGCAGGCCAGTGAAGAAGAGGAGGAGGAGCTGCCTGCCATGGTGGATTCCAGAGTACTCAGGCAGAGAGGAGGAGGTCTGCCAGTTTACTCAGGAAAAGGCCCTGCCCCTTTTGATGGGCTGCATCAGGAGCTATTTATCAGGCAGAGGGAAGTGTTGCTAGAAGCAACATGTGTGAGTCATGGCCAGTTGTTGTTTGTCTTTCTGAGATACTGCAGTTTGCAAGCTATGTGGATTTAGTTTAAGTTGCAGGGAGATTCTGTGTTCCTGTTTTGGACCCTGTTTGAGAAGTTGGTTATCTGTTTGATGGGCGAATTGGCCATTGTCTGGAAGATTAGTCTGGGGATTGTTCGTGGCTGGCTTCGCTTAGAAACAACATTCTGAACACCCGTCCTGGGCTGTTCCTGTGAAATTTACTTGTAAACCCTGAAACTGACTGTTGGATTGACTGACAAACCTAATGGGAGGCTCCAAACCTCAGATTGGATTTTGGCTTCTCTTTTGAAACTACCCAGGCAAACTATCTGAGACTGTTTTGATTTTGCTGCATGTTCATTTCCTTGTTATCTACTTGATCTTGAGCAGGGATGGGATTCAAAAATCTCAGCAACTGGTTTGCTGCCCAGTTGCTGGGTGGGTGTGGCCATGGTGGGTGTGGCCTACCAGAACTTCCAGGAGGGCCACTTTTTGCCTTCCCAAGGGTCCAGAGGCTTCCCTCAGGTCTATGGGAGGGTGAAAATAGCCTCCCCAGTGTCAGATCCATCTGTCATTTCTTCAATGGAAGAAGAAAAAAAAAAAAAAAGGGGGGGGGAGACTGATAAAGAAATCCTTCTTGATGTAACCTGAATATATTTAATCTTATATCGAATTTATATAACCCACACATAATACAATGGAGGGATGAAACCCAGATGGCTGGAACCTATCACCTCTGAGAGAGACAGCCAGGGGATGAAGAGACCATAAAAATTCCACAGTGAGATGTGTCCTGGGAAACCCTGGAAAAGATCATTCTAAAAAGGGGGTGGGGGAATTTTGTATGCCCTGGGAAACTCTGAAAATTATCGTTCTAAAAAGAGGGGAATGTTGTTGGCTTCTTGTTTTATTAATACACATCAAAAACAGGGGAAGGGTTTTAACACCCTTATCTATCTCTGCATGCTTGAGAGACCTTGGATGTTGCTTTAAGTCCCCACAAGAATTGTCTCATCTCAATAAAGGATTCCTTTTGATACATTTGGTTTTCAGAAGTTCATTCTTGTTAATTGAATGGGAAAAGTTTTGTAGCCTGACACCCGGGCTCCGGAGGTCCTCTGGAAGCTGGAAACAGGCCCATTTCCAGACTTCTGGTGCTTCCAGGAGGACCATTTTTTGCCTTCCCAAGGGTCCGCCTGGAGACTCATAGGAGGGGAGGGTTAGGCAGGGCCAGCCAGTCAGTTCAAACACTGGTTCAGCAAACCAGATGCATATTTAACATCCAGTTCTCTTGAACCGGTCTGAACTGGTAGAATCCCACCCCTGGTCTTGAGCCAATTGCTGTTCTAAAGCCCATGTCACACTGCACCAACAGATGGAAAGAGGATGTAAAATGGAGAAAAATGCTTGCCATCAGTTGGTTAACGCGATGCATCCGTTCTGTACTCACTGCATGCGTGATTCATACGTTCTATCCATCCAGCATCCATCTACTGAGATTTCATCCACTCAAAAAGTTTTGAGCTGCACAAAACTTTTGAGCGGATGAACTTTCCGCAGCGTCCGTTCTACATCCGCGACACATACGGGGCACAAATGTTCTACATCCGTTACATGTCCGCTGTATCCGCTCAGCATCCGCTGCGCATCCGCACAACTCGCATCCGCTCCAGCGGAAAACGGAAAGAGGGAGGAAGCGAAATGGATGCAGAACGTCTGCGCAGCATTAGTAGCATGGACATAGAAAAGATGTAAGTGGATGCAGCTCGCATATAAAGCATTAAAACAGAAAAAAACGTTCATATAGGGGACGTATCTCGGATATTTAGGATGTCTGGAGGATGTCTAGAGGATGCATAAGGACAACTAGCAGAAAACCTATATTTCCTATAAAAAGGGGGACAAAATCACCTGGATCTCACTTTCAGTCCAGCAGCCCTGCTGTGCAGATCTCTTCAACCTTGCTCTTGCTCTTGCTCTTCCACAGCATCCAGTCATCTCCACCATGGATCGTCGCACACTCCTTTGGGTAGCTGCCATCATTCTACAACAGTGCAAAGCCCTCTACAGGTTCTTTCACCTGTTCTACGCAAGGAAAAGGAGGCGTCCAAGAAGTGTGTGGGTCTGAAGATGGATCGCAAGAAGAGCTGATTACGGACTGTATGACAAGCTGATGGTGGAGCTGAGAAACGAAGACCCTCGTGCATTCCAGCACTTCATGAGGATGATCCTGGACTGAAGGTGGCACTGACTCTGCGCCACTTGGCCTCCGGGACCACGAACAGGAACATGCAGTACGCCTGGAGGATGCCACACAACACCATCAGCATTGTGGTCGGAGAAGTGGTGCAGGCCATCATCAAAGAATACCTGGAGCAGCTCCTCCAGTGCCCCTCCACTGAAGAAGGCTGGAAGAAAGTTGCAGAGCAGTGGTATCAGAAGTGGAACTTCCCCCATACCGTTGGAGCCATAGATGGGAAGCACGTGGCCTGCAAAGCTCCACCCAACTCAGGGTCCACTTATCACAACTACAAGGGCTTCTTCAGCATCATCATCTTTGCCATGGTCGATGCTGACTACAAGTTCATGTACATCGATGCTTCAGGCACCCAGGTATACAATGCCAATGACCTCAAGGATGGGCTGGAATGCAACCTCATCATGGGCTTCCCAAATCCAGACCCCCTGCCCAATGACACACAAGATGTGCCCTACTTCATCATGGGGAATGACACCTTCTCCCTCAGAACCTACCTCATGAAGCCCTACCTTTCCAGATGCCTCACCCGTGAAGAGAGGATCTTCAACTACAGGCTGTCCAGGGCAAGACGGGTGGTGGAGAACGCCTTTGACATCCTGGCCAACAGGTTCCAGGTACTTCTCACCACCATGCAGCATTGCCCAGAGACTGTGAGGAACATCATGGAAGCTTTCCGCATCCTACACAATCTCATGCGCACCTGCTACCCAGTGTTGCAGAACAGGCTTGTGGACCACCAACAAGGCAATGGGGACATGGAGCCTGGTGAATGGAGGTGAGGACTAAACCTGACAGACACTGTGGATGTGCCAGGCCCCAACAGAGCTTCACGTGAAGGGAAGAAGCAGCGCAACCTCCTGAAACACTGGTGCAACTCCCCAGCTGGAGCAGTGGAGTGGCAAGACAGGATGGTAGATGTTTAATGGATGCTTCCTTCAGCCTGTCTCATCACACTGATGAGATTGTGCCATGTATGTTGAGTGGCCCTACAATGAACAGGGCATTTAATAAAGAGTTGTGTTTATATTGAAAAATGTTGATGAATGATTAAATTGTTATGGATAATAAAGGGCCATAGGTGTGGCAGCTGGGAGAGTGGGCCATACAGTCCCACTATGCTTGCACTGGAGGCTTATCTATCCCACAGCTATTACCCATACCACAGTTATTACCCATCCCACAGGTATCCCTGCCCATCCCACGTCTATCCTTACCCATCCCACAACTATTACCCATACCACAGGTATCCCTGCCCATCCCACAGCTATCCTTACCCATCCCACACGCATGCAAAGGCTTAAACCATTTCTAAACGTTTCCATCAAGATTTTATTTACTAAAAGAACTGAACCAAGTATGTGAAGCAAAGATAACCTTTATTAATAACAAACTGTAAGACTTTATTAAAAAAGCAAAATGAAGAAAAGTGTACCAAGCAAAGATAAAGTCAACAGGTCTCTGGCACTCTTCTCAGTCACTCTGAGGCATGCCCATAGTCTCAGGGGTGAAGGGTCCAGGTGCTGTGGAGGTGGCTGCTGCTGGAGTGCTGGTCTGAGGTGCCATTGGGGTGCCTGGCCCCGAGAGGACAACAGGCGATGGTGTGTGGAGGAAGCTATCAGAGAGCTGGCTCAGTCCTGTGATGTTGAGAGGCCCTTCCTCCAGGACATGGGGTGACAGTCCCAAGACCGATGACAGATGTTCTGAAGCCGGGCTTGGCTGTGGGGTGGAGGAAAGAGGAGTGTAGTGGGGATGTCAGGTCTGCAGGTGGCACCTGTGGTGTGTGATGTACCTGTGCCTGGACTGGGAAGGGCTGCCTGTGCTGCTGGAACTCCTGGTAGCCGTAGCCTTGGTAGGTGAGGGGCTGTTGAAAGCCTTGGAAGGGCTGTGACATCACCTGGGGTGGAGGAGCAGACCTGGACTGGGTCGGAGCAGGTTCAGCTGGGCCTGGAGGTTGGTGCAGATGACCTGTGATCCTCTCCTTGATCACCTGGTACTGGGCTTCGGGCATTTCCATAAGGGTCTGGTTGACGTAGGTGAGGAAGGGCTTGCGGTTTGAGGATGGTATGTCGGACTGTACCAGCTGAGAGAGGAGATCTACGCTGCTCTTGATGGTGTCCCTGATCTCCAAGAGGACAGTGTGGCTCTGTCCCTCCGGTCTGCCTCTCTGCCTGCTTTTTGTGGAGGTGGAGCTGGGGGTGGGGGTGGGTTGGTCTCTGGTGGCAGCGGCCTCTTCTTGCTGCAACTGCTTCAGGGGGTCCTCCATGTGCTCCAGCATGGGGAGTGCAGCTGTTGGGGGGGGGTCTCCGTCATAGGGTGCTCCAAAGATACCTGCCTGGACACAGGAGCTGACTCTTGGCCAGAAGAGGACTGGCTCTCTGTGGGCTGCCTGAGGTAGAGGGTTGACAGAGGGGCTGCTCTTCGGTGGTGGATCTCACCCTCCAGGAAGCTGCACTTTGCCATGACATAGGTCTCCTGGTCGGTGAGCTTGACTGCGGCCTGGCCAGACTTCTTCAGGTGCAGCTTCCCGTACCAGGTGTGCATGTGCTTTCACCACCCCAGGAGGACATCCGAAGTGTAGCCCAGGCTCTCCGCCTTCTCTCTCCAAGCCACCTGCTTCCGCTTGGTGTCTCGATAGAGCCTGTGGCCCTTCCTCCACAGGTACTCGTTCTCCCTCAGCCATTCGAGCACCTCCTCCTCATGTTCCTCTGCAATGGAGTACTGTCTCCTCTCCCCCTTTTCTCGCAAATGCCTCTTCCTCCCTCTGGCAGGGCCTTCTGGGCCCTCATCAGCAGGGCTTTGAGGTTCTAGGGGCTGGTCCACCACACCACCACCACCAGCAGCAGCAGCACCATCAGTACCACCACTAGCAGCAGCAGCAGCACAGCAGCAGCACCAGCAGAGTCAGCACCAGAAGAAGCACTAGCACCAGGAGCAGCGCCAGCAGCGTCAGCACCAGCAGAAGCACCAGCACCAGTAGCAGCACCAGCAGAAGCACCAGCATCAGGAGCAGCACCAGTAGAAGCATTAGCACCAGCAGAGTCAGCACCAGCAGCAGAAGCACCAGCAGAAGCAGAGTCAGTGCCAGAGGGTGGGATGGTGGTCCTGTCCTTGCCAGGGCTGGCAGGAGTAGGCACAGGCTTTCTCTTCTTCCCCATGGTTGTTGGCTGAAGATGTGTCTGGCAGCAGGTCTTTCCTCTGAATGGTGACCTGCTTGCAAGCTGCTTCCCTTTATATCCGCGGGGCTGATGCAATGCATCCTCCCCGCATGCGCAGTGAACACTTTGCATCCGCTAGGCATCCACTAGGCGTCCGCTAGGCATCCGTGATGCATCTGCTGTATCCGCTCCGCATCCGCTCCTTCCGCTGTGCGTCCACTTTGCTTTTCTCCCCCGGAAGCCCTTCCGATTGTGTCATCCGCTTCCATCCGCTTCCATCTGCTAGGCTTCCGTGGAGCATCCGCTTAACATCCTTGCTATATCCTCCCCATGTCCGTTCCTTTCCGTTGTTGTCTGCTCTGTTTATGCAAATTTGGGGCACTTTTGAGAGCGGATAACAATGGATGGAAAATTTGCTCATCCGCTGTGTCCTTTTTACATATGTTTTGCATCCGTCGGCCGATGTGACCTAGCCTTAATCTAGCAGCTGTGGTGAGCTGAAACCTGAAACAGAACTACTGAGGGAAACAACAAAATAAAGCTTTCTCTAAACCAACATTGATATATATGTATGGGTAAGTGGGGCAGCATAGTCCCCAGGCCTGATGACCCAACGAGGATATGATCATCCCTCATTACCCCACTTATTGGGGTATTTGGCTAACTGAACTTCAACAACATCCCGATGGAATGATTTCCTTCCCTCTAGGAAAAAGAAACCATCAAATGTTCTGGAATGGGATGAGAACTATTGGTTTTCATTGTGAACTTCATGTGTGACCTGCCTTTAACATGTACCTGTATTTCTTTCTTCCTTAAGAATTTGGTTTTCTACCTTTACCATTTTGTGGTCTGCTTTTTTTCCAGCTTTTATGGATTTATTACTGTTTTACTTGTGTCACATTGATTGTTTCTATGCATCCTTTCTGGAGCCTAATGTTGGCTAAAGAAAGGGACATTCTTAAGGTAAGTAAGTATCTGTGATCTTCCTCTATCAGTTAAAGTGTGACATAATTATAGCCTTGTGCTATCCATTAAATCAAAAATAATTGCATATTTGGCTGCCTACTCTGGAATTATAATTGCTGTAGCAATTCTGTCTTCCACTTTTCTTTTGCAAATCCTTCACTAGTAGAGGACAAAGTCCTAGCTAATTCTATGCAAAGGAATCAAGGTTTTCTTGCTGTCTTTTTTAGGTATAAGCTTCGTCTATGATCAATTATCCTTTTTTAGCTGATTAGCTCTCTGGTTGCCATTATACTTTGATGCGTGATTCTTTCTGTTTGCTCCTTCTAGTATGATATTGGCTTCGTGTTCTACAGATTTTTATTTTTCATGGAAATTAGCAAGAGTCATTTGTATTCTAAACTTGCTAGGAAGTGCATTTGCCTTATCTTTTTACACCTGTCTTGGTACCACTGTTGATAGCATTGCATCTGTTTCCAAATCTCCCAGCACATTTCTCATAACTAATAACACAGGACACCATGCATTTATCATCTTCAGAGGCGATATTATTATCTGTTCCAGATCACACTGTGTGCACCAGTTAGTGAAGTCTGTGGACTTGAGACAATTGTATGCCTGGGGGTTGTGTCATAGCTTGATTTCCAGGATTTTATTACACGTTATGTTCTCAAATCATTTCTTCCACAAGTGATGTTTCGTGTTTTAATATCCATGTCTGAGAAACTATCACATCTGAGACAACTGGAAGGAGACAACGATTTCCTTTGGTCTTGATAATCAGTACATAAATCAGACACATAGGTTGGTTTTCAAATTGGGATCAAATTTGCTTATTTATCCCACTTTCTTTGTTCCTGCATCCTGAACTCTTTTGTGCCACGTATTTTAATATTTCTGAGAAAGAGTTTGGAGTCTTACAACAGGTTATCTGGCTAACACGAGAGCCTTTACTCCATAGCCAGAAAATTGACCATGTGTTCTGACCCACACCCTTTTCCGACAGATCAAACGCAATTCAAAAAGAACAGAAAACTTGTAATGCTTTTACAAAATAATTAGCTGTGATAAGAACAAGTCTTGCCAAGCTGTGCAAGACTTGCCAAAAGATAACAGACAAGAAATAATTTGCAAAATAAGAATCTTCAAATACAAACTCAGAATACTGGAATATCCATGAGGCTGGGGTTTCAAAACGTCTTTGCCTTCTGCGAAGGAGGATAGTTTCACAGCTGGCTTTTATCTTCTGGAAGGAGGGGCCGTTACCTTGCCACCTTTCTCCTGACTTATCCGTGCTGCTGCAGCTGCTCTTTCCTGCAAGCAGCCCTGTGTGCATGTGCATTTGGCACAGTCTCCTTGGGAACCTCCTCATCGCTGCTGCCAGCCCCCACAATATCTGAAGGCAGTAGTCCACTCCCTAATGGTCCTGGTCCCTCACCTGCATCCTTGCTCTGCTCAGCAGTCTGCACCTGCTGCTGGCTAACCACAACACCATGCCTCTGTACAATAGGAAAATTATTGTCAGAAAACTGAATCCAAATGAGTTCTATGAAAAATAAGGCATCAATCCTTCCATTTGGGAATAAAACTTATATTATTTATTAAATCAGCATATTATTGCCAACACCAGCTCTCTCCTTTCCTGCCCAGAAAGCATTCAGAAATCTGTAACAATGGAAATAAATTAATATTTCTACATGCTTTCCTGCCAATCACATGCCTCCGTTGCTAATGAGGGGGGGGGTATTAATGTTTCCCCCACATTTTTTCTAAGCTTCCAGTATAAAAGGGCTGAATTTTTTTTGTTTAAAGCCAAATAAATGAATCCAGTGAGTTCAGCCAATTACTAAAGAATGTGGTCTCTGCAGTAGTTATTTCTATGGCTAAAACTCTCTGGCTAAACATAATTTATGCATTTGATCATTTTCATGACAAGGATACATTCCAAATGAATGACACTGAGATATTACCTTTAAAGTGTGTTCTGTTCAGTGGATCATATTTTTTTTCTTATTTAAAATTTTCTATAAGATAGATGTTCCCACTTGTATTCTGTAAAGCTAAAATCTCATGTCTAAAAAGTATTAATTACAGCTACACTTTATTGCTAATGCATAATCTCTTCTCCCCATCTTTTATAATGTCATTTATTGAAAAAAAATGTTTTATTATCGTATCTTTTGTTATGGTAAGATTCAAATGTTGTTCCCCGGTACTACATAAAGGGTGTGTGGTGTGAATAAAATTCTAATATAATTAAAAGGTAAAATAGAACATAATATTATAGAAAGTCCCACTCTCCTTATCAAAGCATTTTAAAGTTTTATTTCCATCCTTCCTTTGCCCACCTCCAATCTGGCTGCACCAAGATTCAACCAAGGGTGCATTTGATGCATAATAATTGCAGTTGAGCCACTTCCATTTTACATTTTAACACATCCTGGTAGTTCAGTTTAATTTCTTAAGACTTCTCTAGATACTGCAGCCTTCTCCACCATTTTTAAAACTCTTGAGGTGTCTCCCATCTTGTTGTTATACAGAATCAAGAATAGTCTTTTAAAACAAGAACAAATCTTGCTTTTCCACTTGCAGTCGATAAATTACTTTCCTTATGCATTTGCAATTGCCTCTCCTCCCTCCCTCCCTCCCTTCCTGTTCTTACAGCAGATTGAATTTCACTGGAGTTTAAGTCTTATCTCTACAGATAACTAACAGTTGTTTTAGCTCACAGCTACTCAACCAGAGGTCCTTTGAAGAGCTATATTTTAAGTTGTTGTCCTTATCCATTTTATTTATTTATTTATTTATTTATTTATTTATTTATTTATTTATTTATTTATTT
>BLBF01000016.1:2395276-2462089 GCA_015471245.1 Laticauda colubrina
CTTCAATTTGCTTGTATCTTTGTCCTTTGTATATGAAATATGTGTTGTTAGGCAGTGTTCTGTTAGTTCCATGAGGTGTTTAGCTGGTTGGTATTTATTTTTGATGATTTCAAGTGTTTCTTTTATCGGGACTTGAGTGAATAGTGAAACCACATTGAAACTTACAAGCAGATCTTCTTGTTCCACGTGTAGATCTTTGATCATTTCTAAGAAGTGGTATGAGTTTTGTACATATGAAGCTGCGGTTTCAGCATGGGGCTGTTGTTGTTTTGCTAAGTATTTAGCTAGGTTTTGTAATGGTGCTTCTATGGAACTGACTATGGGTCTGAGAGGTATGCCTTCTTTGTGTATTTTTGGGAGGCCGTATAATTTGGGGCATCTGGAAGATTTTTCTCTTGGGATGATCGTCTGTTGGATTTCTTTGCTTATGTGGCTGGTTATAATTTTCTTCTTGGTTAATTTTTTCAGAAATGTAGTTGGGTCTGTGTTTATAGGTTTGTATGTGCATTCTTGGAGTAGGTCTGTCAATTTTGTTTCGTAGTCTTTTCTGTCCATTACTACTGTGGCATTCCCTTTGTCTGCTGGGAGTATTATTATGCTGTTATCATTTTTCAGGGTTTGTAGTGCTCTGAATTCATCTTTTTGCAAGTTATTTTTCGGTGGTTTGGCTGTGCATAAGATGTTAGAAACCTGGTGTCTTATTCTGTCAGCTTCATCTGTATTTAATTTGGTTAGGCTGGATTCTACTGTATATATGATGGATTCATTGGGGTTTTTTTTGGGTGCTATGGCATAATTGAATCCTTTGGTTAGGACATCTGTTTCTGTTTTGGTGAATTTGGGTGAGCACACATTTCGGTGAATTTTGGTGAGCACACATGTAAGTACCCGCGAAAACTTAAAAAAACAAATATCAGACCTCTATGGGGAGGAAATAAATCGCCAGATCAAAAAGCTGGAAGCTGGAAATTAAAAGAGCAGGAATATCATGTGACCTGAAATTCCTACACAGCTGCAGAGACAACAATGCAACACCAACCTGCTTCAAATTAACATTTCACCACAGCACAGCAGCTACTAAACGTATCCTGGAAAGAACTGAAATGGCTCCACTCAGGAACGAGGTCCACAGTAAGAGATTCCAATTGGATCAGTTAAACAAAGATTTGCTAGCACTACACCTGAAATTGAGCAGCAAAATCCACCCTCACCTTTGGGATAAGATAAAACAATTTACAACTTAGAGAGCTGAAACTGAAACCACTTACAAAAATGAAAAACTCTAGAAGAAAATGATGAAATTAGAACATGACAAGAAAGCCCCCAACAACTCTCAACAACACCTGAAACAATTAGTATATAACGTTTCCAACAGAGAACTCACCAAAACAGAAACAGATGTCCTAACCAAAGGATTCAATTATGACATAGCACCCAAAAAAATCCCCACAGAATCCATCATATGCGCAGTAGAATCCAGCCTAATCAAATAAAATACAAATGAAGCTGACAGAATAAGACACCAGGTTACCAACATCCTATGCACAAACAAACCACCCAAAAGCAACTTGCATAAAGATGAATTCAAAGCGCTACAAACCCTGAAAAATGATAACAGCATAATCATACTCCCAGCAAATAAAGGGAATGCCACAATAGTAATGGATAGAAAAGACTACGAAACAAAATTGACAGACCTACTCCAAGACTCCACATACAAACCTATAAACACAGACCCAACCACATATCTAGAAAAATTAACCAAGAAGAAAATTATAACCAGCCTAATAAGCAAAGAAATCCAACAGACGATCATCCCAAGAGAAAAATCTTCCAGATGCCCCAAATTATACAGCCTCCCAAAAATACACAAAGAAGGCATACCTCTCAGACCCATAGTCAGCTCCATAGGAGCACCACTACAAAACCTAGCTAAACACTTAAGAAAACAACTACAGCCCCATGCTGAAACCACAGCTTCATATGTACAAAACTCATACCACTCCTTACAAATTATCAAAGACCTACACGTGGAACAAAAAGATCTGCTTGTAAGTTTTGACGTGGTTTCACTATTCACTCAGGTCCTGATAAAAGAAACTCTTGAAATCATCAAAAATAAATACTAACCAGCTAAATACCTCATGGAACTAACAGAACACTGCTGAACCAACACATATTTCAAATACAAAGGACAAAGATACAAGCAAATTGAAGGAGCCCCTGTGGGATCACCACTGTCACCCGTCATTGCAAACCTGTTCATGGAAAAATTTGAATCCATAGCCCTGGCTAATGCTACCCACAAACCCAAACTATGGCTAAGATACATCGATGACAACATTTGTGATTTGGCCCCATGGAAAAGAAAACCTAAACAATTTCCTAACACACCTAAACAGCATACACCCCAAAATCAAGTTCACCATGGAAATGGGAATAAACAAACAATTACCATTTCTAGATGTACTAATCTACAAAAGAACAGGTGGCACACTAAACCCCAAAGATAAAATTGACCTGGAAAACCAAGGCATATATATGAAGTCCCCTGCGCATCATACCCTGCCACATACATTGTACAGACCAACAGAAGAATAAGTACCTGCCCGGATGAACACAAAAATGCAGTAAAAAAGCTGGAACACACAATGGAGTTGTAGAAGACCATTCCTGAAATTCTCTGTTCATAATTGTATTCAAAAAAATTTGGTGGCTTTGACTGCACCACAAAGGATAGACAAGGCCCTGGGAATCATCATTGGTGGAACTAAACCTCAATGTAGCTACAAGATAGGTCCTCAACTGAAGGCAGGTGGGTAGTAATTGTTTTTTCTGCAGTCCTAATTACCCTCTGAAGTCTGTGTCTGTCCTGTTGAGTTGCAAAAGCAAACCAGACAGATATAGATGTGCAGATGACAGATTGAATAATTGCTCTGTAGAACTGGATCAGCAGCTCCTTGGGCAGTTTGAGCTTCCTGAGTTGGCTCAGAAAAAACGTTCTTTGTTTTGCTTTTTTGATGACGTTTTTGATGTTAGGTGAATACAAGGAAGAGATTGACATATATTAATAGGAGTTTGACAGATGAGTAGCTTTGGCACTCTCAAATTGACAAGTCTTCTGAGCAATAGAACAGTTGAGCTCTGGTTTAGTTCTACCTATCCATGGAGGAAAACAGGGTATCTGAGAATTCCTTGGCTCTGCTTATTCCATACAGTCACAATCAGGCTCCAAAGAAGGTGAAAAGACCAAAACATCTCCATCTTTTCTTCCTACATTCTCTATTTCTGGCCTCTGTATTTATTTAAAGAAAAAAATCATTTTTTGCAACAAAACAGACCTTGGTTGTAAAAAGTGGTGCTTCATTCAGTCTGTTTTTAATTACTGCTTCATTCTGAATGTTAAATGGTCCCTATTTGTATGAGACAATGGCTGCCTTCTTTGGCTGTTGACTCTTCAAAATGTGCCTCACAGACTATGCTTTTATTTGTTCCTTCATTTAACAAATGTTAGCATACTTATTAATATTCCTCAGCAGTCAGATCTGGATGGCAGAGTATTAATATAACATTTTTTAAAAATGAAGTTCCTGTTCTACTTGAGTTACTCAGTAAATATTTGGTAATCTGTCTTGATACATTCCTGTCTGTCAAGGATTGTTGCTTGCTTAATGCTTCTACTTGAAAAGCAGAAATAGCAACACACAAAGCTACTTTCCTGTAATTTTAAATCCCTTCTTTCTTAATCAGTTTGGAGGCCACACTTCCCCCTATTTTCAAATCCCCTGGTGGCATGAGTAATTATAAGCTACACGGGGCATTTACTTTGGTGTAAATGCATAATGATGCTGAAAATGAGATGAAAATACATCAGAGCTAAATTGATCCAGGGCAAGAATAAATTTTATACATGTTTATATTTCTCTCTCTCTCTCTCTCTCTCTCTCTCTGTGTGTGTGTGTGTGTGCATGCACATACACACACTGAAGTTTTAATTCAAAGTTGTTTAGAAGATTATCACCCAGCACAATTAATTCCACAGGGTTGCTCTGCCAGTGAGATGGCTGGTCTTTAAATTTGATACTGGTATGTAAATAAATAAGTAAATAAAATTTGTCACAGGATCACAGAACCAAGAAAAGGAAAGGATCTCCACAAGTTCCTGCATTGTCCTAGCCCTTCTTCCAGCCAGCTAACCATAGAACTGCCAACCCTCAAGCTATTCAGATATACCATTTAAGGTGGACAAGATGCCATATATAGATGGAAGAGTCATATGAGATCTCTCTATCTGTTACTCACTAAGATGAGCTTCAGACTCAATGTCCTTCTCCCATTCTTAGGTTCTAGAAGGTTCTGGGACCGTCCATATTTTCACTGACCTGCAGAAAACCATCAAGGTCATCATCATCATCTTTTAATGACCCCATAATCTCTTGCAGGGTAGAGTCTGGGAACTAGCAGAGTGTTTAATGGCTGGATGCTCTTCCTGTTGCCAATGTGGAGTTTTGTTCAGCAAATATATTCTCAGTGTGCCCAGAAAGAGAAATATCTGCTTCTACGGAGGATCGAACTCACAGCCTCCTGATTGTGAGGCAAGAGCTCCACCTCTAGGCCACCACACCAATCCTGCAGCAAACCATTAAGGTGACTGTGTAAGCAGGGTGTGGCTCATTATCAGTTTTGGTGGAAACAGCACAGATCCATGACCAGAAAATCTGCAGAACCCATTGGTGCACACGTAACTCTTCTTCATTCATGTTTCATTCTGATTGACAGTGCCTTGAGGACTAACAACAGGAAATATTAGGGAAGAAATTATGGACATTCCTTTTATAATAGAAAATATTTGCTTCACTCACCTAAGAGTTGTAATAATTGAATTACATCCTTTTTGGCTAATTCCTTTTTCCCTTTCTGGCTTTTGAGAACAACTTAATTCCCATTCAATCATTTTTTAAATGACTGAGTGAGAAAAAGCTATATGCTGAGAATACTTCAACAGTTGCCTGATGCAAACATCAGGATGTCTCCATTCTTTCTGCATTGCAGTGCACTTGAAGCCTTCTTAACAGTGTCAGGTTGTTTCTGTGCCAGTGACACTGCACATCACACCTACAAATGGATGCCCAGAAGAACGAGGCATCAGCAGACATTTTTTGACAAGCTACCTTCCATTACTCTGGAACAGTAACATTTTTCAAATACATGACTATCCAGAAGATTAAAGAAAAGCAGTAAAAGAAGTAAGCTTGCCCAGGGAAAAGCACAAACATGAGGGCACTCATCCACAGATTTATCATAGTCAACCTTTCCAATAAAGAAAAATAATTGTTCGCTGAACTCAAGTATCACAAAGAAAAGATGGATGGGAAGCCTTCATACCTGCCCATATCTTTAGTTCAAGGACAAATAGGTCAAAGGAAAATGTGCCCCTACAGTTGCCATATTCTCTGAAAGGTCTAAAGTGACATTCAAAGGAAATTAGAGGGTTCAGTCGTTGAAATATTTGTTGGAAAAGACATTGAGAAAAAAACAAAGTTATATCACTTGGAGGTTTGTCTGTGTCCTTTGGTCACCTGAGTGGTGCAAATGGCTGTGGAGTTAATAAGGTAACTGAATATGAGGCAACTGGCAGTTGGAACAGAGTTCTTTTCAGGTGGGGAGGGGAAGTAGAACTCCTTAGCATCAGAGCGTGTTAATTACTGTATTAGAAAATACTAATAATCTGAAATGACTAATGGTCATTTCAAAAAATCCTTTCTTAGCAAACACCTATAAGCCAAGAGGATAATACATTCCAAATTTCAAGTTTGTCGGCTTTATGGTTCTGGAAATGTTGTGATGATGCGTGAGTGGTATTTCACTTTTATATAGATTGAATGCATATAAAGAAGAACCTTCAAATTCAATCATCATTGCTGAAGAAGGCATGAGGATCTATTCAAATCCCCAAACAAAACAGAGCATGGCTTTCTATAGCAGAGAAATGTGAGTGCAAAATGAATTTATGGAAAGCATAAAGCACCAGAGATGCCAAAACAGGAACTGACCAATTTATGGCTGGAAGAATAAGGGAGTAAGTGAAATTAAAATTGTCAGGTTGGTCTGATCTCAACCTGCACCCTTGCAGTAAATTGACTACTTGGGAAAATAACTGTTGGCAGAAAGCTAATGTTCCTTAGTCATATTCCCTAAGTCACTGTCCTCTGCTGATTCAAGTAAAATAAGGGTGATAAAATGATGCAATTAATTTATAGGCTCAAGACAGATAAATCCACTCATGGAATAATAATATATGTTATTGACCTGAAATTTCAAAAACTTTCTTGAGAGGAGGTAGTGTCCAGTGAAAGTGGACACTCCACCCCCCCAAAAAAAAGATGAATTGCGAAAAATTAAGAAAATATCCAGAGAGACCAAAGGTTGAGATAGATCACATACTACAATGAAAAATCTTTGCAGATTTTTCACTGTAGTACGAGATAGTGCTTCAAAAACTGACATGCTAATGGTCATCTCAATTTTTTGTAGCTCAGAACTGGCAACCTTGCATCTCCAGGTTTGTTAAGTCATACTCCAGAACAGGGGTGTCAAACTCGCGTTGTCATGGCGGCATCAAATGACGTACTGGGACTTTCCCTCCCTTCGCTAAATCAGGTATGAGCGTGGCCAGAGTGTGACACATCTGAGCCGTGGGCCGCAAGTTTGACAGCCCTGGTCTAGAAGTTTTCTTTGTGTTACCTTACAATGTTACAGCTCCTTGTTTTATGAAACAGATGTGACCAATGCAAAAAAATGGTCTTATTTATCTATGTAATTATGACTTTTTTCAGGTTTGCAAGTAATCAACTCAGAAACACAGTAGTACATCTCAGGTGGTTTTCAGGTTTTGAAATTCTCAACAGAAACATGGCAGGCAAATGTATTTCTCTTAATTGGGAAGACTTCTTTGTTGTTATCATTATATTATTGGGTTTTTTTTTTATCTGTTTTCAGTTAATTATGGCTTTAAGTTTTATTTACTATCCTAAGTATTATCTGTGCATGTCTGAATGCAGAATATCTAAATAGGCCTGTAGCCTCACTGAGTTAACAACACATTTCAACAACAGAATTATTGGAATCCGAAGGTTTTTGATAATTTCTGTGCATGAAATCAAGAGAAAAGAAATGTTGGTCTTAAACCATACAGATTTGGAAATGCACTCCTTTGAAATTGCTGTACTGCAAAGGCAGTATACTTAGGATTAGCAAAAATCATAAACTGCAGAAAATTCTAGCCAATATGTCTTCAGTTTGTGAAGAAGTTACCCAATTGGATGCTAACTAGATTAGGAATATTTTTTTTAAAAAAACTGTATTTTATGCTACTTTTCTCTAGAATTTTATGCTGCAATGCCTCAGCCTGGACTCTCCAAAATGGCTCTTTTTCTATGACTTAATTTTCTGGGAGAAATTTTATAAGAACATGAAACAACTGTTTAGGATGTTCTAGACCAGGGGGTCTTCAAACTTGGCAAGTTTAAGACTTGTGACTTCGACTCCCAGAATTCTTCCTCTAGTCATGTTAGTTCAGGAATTCTGGGAGTTGAAGTCCACAAGTCTTAAAGCTGTCAAGTTTGAAGACCCCCCTGGTCTAGAACATCCTAAACAGTTGTTTCATGTTCTTAGTTCCTGGTACGAGAAGAAATCCTTGATTTCTTAACCAGTTGATAATTCTAGTCATTGTAGTCTGAAAGATACCCAAGTTGGAAAAGGCTGAGACAGAAAGACTTTTCCGCCTCCCTCTTAAAGGAGGAAAAGGACTAAACAAAGTTTCAGGTAAAACCAGGTAACCTCTTTTTTGAAAGTTTGAAGAGTTCTGGCTGGTTGAAATGTTTTTTGTTTTTTTTTTTTGGAAAAAATTGACTTTAACATTATGAAAATGAGTAAATAATACATAAAATGGCATTCATCCACTGCCCTACGTGCTTTTCCCACGCACCTCCTCTCAATAATTAATTAAGTTTTCATAATAAATTATTATCATGCAGCCCAAGAATACTTAAGCAGTCTGGATGTGGTTCAAAGAAGTCTGTGGAACTCTCTCTCCACCACCCAAAATTCATGGTCTGCATGGCTAAAGTCATGCAACATGTTAAACTCACCACGGTGTGCAGATTTTCCCTAGAAATGAGCCACATTTACAAACTACAATAATATGAATATTCATTCCACCATAGGCATGTTTTGTTATATGGCTTAGTAGTGATCCATTTGCATGCCTGCCTGCGGTAGATGTGTGTGATTTTATATTTAGCTGTTCCACTTTCTTCTTAAAAACTCCATATAGCAATAGGGAATTAATGTTGTGTGGTTGTGATTCATACTATTAATTTATTGTTTGAATCTCCCTAGACATCCAGTGGTAACAAAGAAGGAGGAGGGAAGGAGAAGGAGAGGGAGGAGGAGGAGGAGAGGAAAGGAAGGAAGGCAGAAAAGGAAGAAAAGGAGAGGAGAAAAGAAAGAAAGAAAAAGAAGGAGGGAGGAAAAGGAGAGAAGAAAGAAAGAAAAAGAAAGATTGTCTTTCATTCTAAAAGATAAAGAAACTATAATCTACCAGAATGCCATGAAGTTCCAGATTTGTATAAAAATTGTTGTTCTCCTCCTTCTTGACCCTGAAAACATTTTTTAAAAAATTCTGGGTTTTAAAACAGTGTAAATTATTTTCCTCTTTTCATTCTTTCCCTTCACAGGAGCAGTTAAGAAGGAGCAGGAACATCTGTTGGGTAGAGTCAAAGAGTTCAAGAGGTTGTTTGTGACCTTCTGATCAAAGGCCCATGGATCCTTTAAAAAGAGTAAGAACTTAATGCAGTTGTGGCTGCCATCTTGACTTTTTCAGCATGTGCAAACACACAGCCCATGGATAACCCCTGGAGAGACACAGTTTGAGGTGCAGACCTAATTTTATTTCTCTCGGTATTTGTGTTATTCAATGCTATTCTTGATTGATGGAACTGGTAGGGAAAGTAGAATATCCCTATTTACCAATAGCAAATTGATTCTGTTACCATCTACATTAATCAAATAATTGTTTTCCAATCTGTTTCATTCATATACAGTCGAGAATATATTTACTGAACACCTATAAATCTGCTTTTTCAGGGAATTAGAGAAATAGCCATCTTTTAATACTTTTCGGACCAAATGTGTCCCAAATCTGCTACGGAAGAAAGGAATGAAGATAAGACAAAGATGAAGGTAAAAATTATGCCCCACAACCTTCCTTCTTGCTCTTCTGGAGACTACAAGACTACACACATAGAGATCACGTGAAGTGTTAATTCTATTTTATAACTTCTTGGTTAAAACTACACTCGAAATCCTGCATCTAATTTTGGTCACCATAATGAAAAAAAGAAATTGAGACTCTAGAAAGACTTCAGGGAAGAGGGACAAATATGACTGGAACTGGGTGGGTGGGTGAGTTGAAGGCTCTCATGTGAAGAATGATTGCAGGAATTTGGTATGTCTAATCTAGTGAAAAGAAGGACTAGTGAGGGTGACATGATAGCAATGTTCTAATATCTAAGGAGCTGCCACAAAAAGGAGGGGGGTCGAGATATTTTCCAAAATACCTGAAGGCAGTACAAGAAGCGACGGATAAGACTGAATCAAGGAGAGATCCAATCTAGAACTAAGGACAACTTTCCTGACAGGATAATTGATCAGTGGAACGACTTGCCTTCAAAAGTTGTGGGTGCTCCATCACTGGAAGTTTTTAAGAAGAGATTGGTCAACCATTTGTCTGATATAGCATCGTGTTTCATCCCTGATCAGGAGGTTGGACTAGAAGACCTCCAAGGTCCCTTCCAACTCTAGTTATTCTGTTACATCAACTTTCTGGTCCACTGCCACTTTTCAGAGTTGGAGAGAAAAAGGAATCTGTCTGGTATTTCTTTGGCAATTAAACCTGCCAAACACTGATCTCAGCATAGATAATATATATAGAAACTGAGGGCATCTATAAAAGGTGTGCACTGTCATTGGGGAAAAATTATAAAAAATAGCTCCCTAGGCATACAACAACCAAAAAACAAATCCTCCAATTTATTTCTTGCTGATTTTAATTTAGAAAGTGCTGCAGTGGAATAAATCCAAAAAACAAAACAAAACAAAAAAAGAACAGACACACTGACACAGATCACCTCAGACTGACAAACCCAGTAGAAGGTAGCATCCGTGGGTTGCTGATCTAGCAAAAAAAAAAAAAATAAATACATTCACAACAGTTTCATTTACTTCGTTAGAACCCTCACTATTGTTTTCAAAAGAAATACACGGAGTCCTCATTGAGTGACCATTTGAAGCTGCCACGATACTGAAAAAAGTGACGTATGATATTCTGACCCAAACCTTGTTCCAAGGAAACAAACACGAAACGGAGGTAACAGCAAAAGCTTTTAATGATTCTTTACGAATTCCTTCCCAGTTAAAAGGCTGTTTCAAACTAATTGCCTCTGATAAGAACGAGCCTTGCCAAGGTGGTGCAAGGCTGCCAAGAACACTAGATAAAGTTGCCAAGAAGTATTTCAAACACAAAGAATCTCCAAACACCAACCAAGATACCCTGAACATCCACAAGGCTTGAGTGCAAAAACTTATTTGCTTCCTGCAAAGAACTCTGTTTTCTCAGCTGGCTTTTATCTCCTCAGGGAGGGGCCATTACCTTGCAGCCTTACTCCCGAGTCGCCTGTGCTGCTTCAGCTGCTCTTTCCTTTGAGCAGCCCTGCGCGCACATGAGCTGAGCATAGGCTCCTCAGGGGCCTCTTCATCACTGCTGCCAGCCTCCATAATCTCCAAAGCCAGCATTCCACTCCCTGATGGTCCTGCCCCAACCCTGCATCACACACAGCCCCCTCATCTGAGTCTTCGCTGTCTGAGGTCTCAGCTGTCTGCATTTGCTACCAGCGAACCACAACAGCGTGGCCACTTTTCACACTTATGACCATTGCAGCACCCCGTGGTCACAAGATCAAAATTCAGATACTTGGCAACTGGCCTGTATTTACAATGGTTGCAGTGCCCCTGGATCATGGGATGCCCTTCTCACAAGCAAAGCCAATGGGGAAGTCAGATTCACTTAACAATTATATTACTAACATAACTATAGTGATTCACTTAACAACCGGACAAGAAAGGTCATAAAATGGAGTGAAACTCACTCAGCAACGGAACTATTGGGCTTAGTTGTGATCAGTTCTCAAGGACTATCTGTGTATCACTGCTTTCCAAAAGTTCTTCCAATTGCCCAAAAGAATTATGCTAGTATTTGCTGCTGCTTCTTTTTTAAAAAATTATGAATACTTTGCCTGTTTTATTGCCTGAATGAATAACAGCTCACAAGATGAAGAAAAAAAAGCTAAAATAGAAGCCAGAAAGAGTGTTCTACCCAATAATAATTTAGTAATTTTTTTTTTACAAAACGAAAAGAGAAAGGAATTCTCACAAATAAAAATCTAGTTTTAAATCATTGATAATTAAGTTTCCCAGTATGTATATATATTTTTAATTAAAAAACAGTAGCATTTATTTTTATCTTAATTTTCTGGTGCAATTCCCAGGAAAACCTAAGCTTCATCTCCACCTACCTTCACATAGAAGTTAAAAAATGACATATTTCTGTCCCATTCTGTTTTGATAATTTGATAATTTTCATCCTAATTCCATGCAGTTTGCCCAGAACTGCAAAAAATTACTAGCTGCCATAAAATGAAAACAGCCCTGATATTCATTGCTATTCTTGGAAAAAAATATTGTCCTCTTATTTCTATTTACATTTTCACACTGAAATGCTATATATAAGTTAATATATGCAGCACTAATAGAGTTAAGGCTACTCTGAATAAACTCAATCAAATCTGCAGATTGTTTGAAGTAGCTAATGGGAACCCCAGGGGCCAAGTTTCAGAATCCTTTTTTTTTTTTTTTTTTTCTAATTAAGGTGGCATTTGGCTATCACAGAACCAATTTGAATGTAACAAATCAAGCAATTAAAAAAGTCCACGTAATAAAAAGTTTTGCATTTTGTGTTTAGAAATCAGACTGGCTGTCACATGACGAACAAGCAGGCTGTGCAAACAAGAATGAACTTCAGCTGCAAAATATAGCTTGATACATAGTGGACCCCAGCTAATCTGGCCTCTATTTGCATTTTTAAAATTGCCTACCATCCATTTTTAAAAATATAATAAAATCTGTATTTGGATTAAAAAGCAAGATTTCAGACCTGGATGTAAATAGAAAACATTTTCAGCTCTTTCTGTCTAAAAACAAACTTTGACAATAATGGAGCAAGATGAACAGGCTAACAATTTTCCTGATAATGAAGGAAAGGGTTAGTTATTCCGAATGAGTGATTGTAAACTTTTTTCCACTTCCACAAGCTCCAGTAACAAAACCTTTCACTCTGGATGATGGAATCTTGCTGTTTGTGGGGTCCTGGGTCAGAGGTGGTATTCAGTAAGTTCTGACCAGTTCTGGAGAACCAGTAATGGAAATTTTGAGTAGTTCGGAGAACTGGCCAATTCCACCTCTGACTGGCCCCGTCAACACCACCTATTCTCTGCCTGCAATTGAGTCCCAGCTGATGGGCTGTGTCTTCTTTGGTTGCCTTGCAAAGGATAATGGAGCTGGAAAGTAGGTTAGTGGGGTGGGGAGGGAATGGGGATTGTACAGTATCCTTCCCTTGCCACACACCCCAAGCCACGCCACACCCATCAAACCTCGCCCACAGAACTGGTAATAAAGAAAATTGAATCCTGCCTCTGTCCTGGGTGTTTTCTGAGCTTGGTTGCTTTCTTGTAGACATTTCATCACCCATGAAATTAAGATCTTCAGTGCTAGAAGGGAGTGGGGTTTGCTCTCAGCAGTCAATATCCAGATGAACAAGGATTAATCAAGGACATCAGGATTAATACCAACGCAACAATCAAATAGTAAACAAAACCCCAATCAAGGAACCAATGAGAACATTCTCACCAACACTGACAGGCAAACCACTAATATATAAATAGAGAGCAAACCTCACTCCCTTCTAGAACTGATGATGTTACCTTGTTGGGCAATGAAACATTTGCAAGCAAACATCCAGAGAGCACTTCAGCTTTCATCATAAACAGATTGCTCACACACAGCCTTAAAAATAAAACCAGCTACATAATTTGTGGGCCTAAAACAATTGCAGCCTTGATAAAGGGGCAGCATTAGTTCAATTTTTTTTCTGAACTTGGAAACTCAGCAGCCTGGGCCTGATGAGAATACAAATAGCAGACCAACAGGGAATGCCAGTGCTGATAATAATAAGTAAATAGATCCCATAATAGCAAACTATTTCCATTGTCCTGCCAAGGAAACTACAGAGATATAACAAGAAAGTCACCAAGAATCAAGATTGATGCAAAGAAGACTCGCCCCATATTTTTAAAAAGCAAGTGGATAAAGAAATAGAAGATACACTATTAGGCTATGCAAAATGCATTGATGCGTTTTTTCAAGATCTCCTCTTGAACCAGGCCATTGCAATAACAATTTTTTGAAGTGAATCTGCCAAAACAAAGTAGTCCCCACATACAAAATAATATATAGTTAAGGATTGTAACATTCCAGCATTCCCAGGTCATCCGTAGACTATTCCTCAAATTTCAGAACTGAAGAATTTTCCACATCTAATAGATAATTTCACCAAATGCATTGGCTAGCATCCCAGAATTGACAATTTGATCCAAATACGGCTCCCTGTATCAATACACAGACTGTAGGACAGAAGATGGGAGAACCTGGGTGTGAGGGGCAGAGAGAAATGAGGCATCAGCCTGGAATCCCTATGTAGCCACAAGCAATCCAAGTCCAATTCCCCTTGAGTACTGTTGACCTTTATCAAACTCCAAGCAGCCAACCATTAGACGAGAAGATTCCTGTGCAGAGGTTTTTAGCAATAAATCAGTTAAACTATCCTCCATTTATAGACCTGGTCTTTTGTGCCTGACACAAGACCCAAGCACAGCCCATGTGGAAATTTATGCTGCCTTTTAATTCGCATTTTGAGATTTAAAACTACAATGATCCTTGATGATACGTTGATGATCATGTTCTGTTTGAATGCAAGTCAAAGTGGACACCATCTCAACATTCTTCCTTCATGCAAACAAACTTTCCAACTGGATAAATTCATCCTGGAAGTTCTGTGTGAAAGTCAAACCAACAATGTTGGGGACAAAAGTCATCAGCTGTTGCTGGTTTTTAATGAACAAAATTAAAAATAAAAAAGAAAGCACATAATGCAATTTCATCAAGATTAGCGCTGATAGCTTTATATATTGCATTTGACCTCCAGGTGTCAGGAACTAATGTTCCATAACTTGGGGAGTTTGGGGATAGTGAACTAATTGAAGTTTCAACTCAAAATATCTCATTCTGTTTAAAATGCAGCCTTTTGCATTATTGGAATTTTGTTCACAGAAACAGCTACAATGGATATATATATATATATATATGCTGTTCAGCTTCCTTCGGGTATTATCCCACGTCATTGTAGTTCTGTTAAAGTTGTAGCAACGTTTCAGCAGAATCTCATCTGCCATCATCAGGCTTCTGTATGGATGTGTGTCTCACAGTTCCTGGTTTCAAATTCGAGGCTGGACCATTCTGATTGGCTAGGAGCCTGGGTGTGTGTTCATTGGATTTGGAGTTTGATTGATTGGTGTTTCTGGTTTCTTCTGTCTGTTTTGTGGCTTTGATTGGCTGGCAACCCTCTGTTCTTGTGTTGGAGGCTTTCAGTGCAGCTTGGCTTCGTGTGAAAGGACAGCTGTTATTCATTAACAAGCTGGGTTTCACCTGGGTGCCTGGTGGGGGGGTGTTTGAGTTGAAGGCATCAAAGGGAGTCTGTCTGTGCTCAGGTATTTGTTTTGTGTTGTGGAGATCTTTCTATTTGAGAGTGCAGGTTTCCAAATGATTGACAGTCGGGTGGAATCATCTCTTCTATTCATGCTGTCAGGTCTTTTTTCAATCTCTATGGCTTCTCTGATGATTCTATGGTTGGGGTTTTCTATAGTGGCTAGGGTTTTAGTGCCATTGAAGTTGATGTTGTGACCTGTGGTTTTCATGTGTTGGACTAGTGAGGAGGTGTGTTCCAGCTTTTTTACTGCATTTTTGTGTTCATCTAGGCGGGTACTTATTCTTCTATTGGTTTGTCCAATGTATGTGGCCGAGCATGATGTACAGGGAATTTCGTATATGCCTTGGTTTTCCAGGTCAATTTTATCTTTGGGGTTTCTTAGGATGGCTGCTATTTTTTTGTCTGTTTTGAAGGCAGTTTTGATGTGATGCCTGATTTTATCTGTAGTACCTCTTATGTAGGGCAAGACAGCTGTTCCATAGGTCTGTTGGTCTTCTAGGTCTCTGTTATGTCTTGGTGTGTTTTTGTGGATCAAGTTAGTGATTTTGTTTTTTTGGAAGCCATTGGCTGTCAATACTTCAGTCAGGGTGCATAGTTCAGTCTTTATATGTGTCTTGTCTGCCAGGCGTTTGGTTCTGGTAATTAGTGTTTTAGCCACGGAATTTATCTGTGCTGGGTGGTGGTGGGATTGGGCATTGAGGTAGCGGTTGGTGTGTGTTTTCTTTTGGTATATGGTGTGTCCCAGTGTGCCATCTGTTCTTTTGTAGATTAGTACATCTAGGAATGGTAGTTGTTTGTTTATTTCCATTTCCATGGTGAACTTGATTTTGGGGTGTGTGTTGTTTAGGTGTATTAGAAACCTAGCTTGCTAATGAATAACAGCCGTCCTTTCACACGAAGCCAAGCTGCACTGAAAGCCTCCAACACAAGAACAGAGGGTTGCCAGCCAATCAAAGCCACAAAACAGACAGAAGAAACCAGAAACACCAATCAATCAAACTCCAAATCCAATGAACACACACCCAGGCTCCTAGCCAATCAGAATGGTCCAGCCTCGAATTTGAAACCAGGAACTGTGAGACACACATCCATACAGAAGCCTGATGATGGCAGATGAGATTCTGCTGAAACGTTGCTACAACTTTAACAGAACTACAATGACGTGGGATAATACCCGAAGGAAGCTGAACAGCACACATGTAAGTACCCGCGATAACTTAAAAAAACAAATATCTGACCTCTACGGGGAGGAAATAAACAGCCAGATCAAAAGCTATGAGAAGCTGAAAGTTAAAAGAGCAGGAATACTATGTGACCTAAAATTCCTATGCAGCTGCAGAGACAACAATGCAACACCAACCTGCTTCAAATTAACATTTCATAAGAACACAGCAGCTACCAAACGTATCCTGAAAAGAACAGAGATAGCTCTACTCAGAAATGAAGTTCACAGTAAAAGATTCCAATTAGATCAGTTAAACAAAGATTTGCTAGCACTACACCTGGAATTGAGCAGCAAAATCCACCCTCTACTTTGGGATAAGATTAAACAACTTACAACTTGGAGAGCTGAAACTGAAACCACTTACAAAAATGAAAAACTCTTGAAGAAACTAATAAAATTAGAACATGACAAGAAAGCCCCCAAGAACTCACAACAACACCTGAAACAATTAGTATATAACGTTTCCAACAGAGAACTCACCAAAACAGAAACAGATGTCCTATCCAAAGGATTCAATTATGCCATAGCACCCAAAAAAATCCCAACAGAATCCATCATATGTGCAGTAGAATCCAGCCTAACCAAATTAAATACAGATGAAGCTGACAGAATAAGACACCAGGTTTCTAACATCTTATGCACAACGAAACCACCAAAAAATAATTTGCAAAAAGATGAATTCAGGGCACTACAAACCCTGAAAAATGATAACAGCATAATAATACTTCCAGCAGACAAAGGAAATGCCACAGTATTAATGGACAGAAAAGACTATGAAACAAAATTGACAGACCTACTCCAAGACTCCACATACAAAGCTATAAACACAGACCCAACCACATATCTGGAAAAATTAACCAAGAAGAAAATTATAACCAGCCACATAAGCAAAGAAATCCAACAGACGATCATCCCAAGAGAAAAATCTTCTAGATGCCCCAAATTATACGGCCTCCCAAAAATACACAATGAAGGCATACCTCTCAGACCCATAGTCAGCTCCATAGGAGCACCATTACAAAACCTAGCTAAATACTTAGCAAAACAACTACAGCCCCATGCTGAAACCGCAGCTTCATATGTACAAAACTCATACCACTTCTTAGAAATGATCAAAGATCTACACGTGGAACAAGAAGATCTGCTTGTAAGTTTCGACGTGGTTTCACTATTCACTCAAGTCCCAATAAAAGAAACTCTTGAAATCATCAAAAATAAATACCAACCAGCCAAAGACCTCATGGAACTAACAGAACACTGCCTAACCAACACATATTTCATATACAAAGGACAAAGATACAAGCAAATTGAAGGAGCCCCTATGGGATCACCACTGTCACCTGTCATTGCAAACCTGTTCATGGAAGAATTCGAATCCAGAGCCCTGGCTAATGCCACCCACAAACCCAAACTATGCCTAAGATACATCGATGACACATTTGTGATTTGGCCCCATGGAAAAGAAAACCTAAACAATTTCCTAATACACCTAAAGAACACTCACCCCAAAATCAAGTTCACCATGGAAATGGAAATAAACAAACAACTACCATTCCTAGATGTGCTAATCTACAAAAGAACAGATGGCACACTGGGACACACCATATACCAAAAGAAAACACACACCAACCGCTACCTCAACGCCCAATCCCACCACCACCCAGCACAGATAAATTCTGTGGCTAAAACCCTAATTACCAGAACCAAACGCCTGGCAGACAAGACACATATAAAGACTGAACTATGCACCCTGACTGAAGTATTGACAGCCAATGGCTTCCACAAAAACAAAATCACCAACTTGATCCACAAAAACACACCAAGACATAACAGAGACCTAGAAGACCAACAGACCTATAGAACAGCTGTCTTGCCCTACATAAGAGGTACTACAGATAAAATCAGTAAGATACTACACAGGCATCACATCAAAACTGCCTTCATAACAGACAAAAAATAGCAGCCATCCTAAGAAACCCCAAAGATAAAATTGACCTGGAAAACCAAGGCATATACGAAGTTCCCTGTACATCATGCTCGGCCACATACATTGGACAAACCAATCGAAGAATAAGTACCCGCCTAGATGAACACAAAAATGCAGTAAAAAAGCTGGAACACACCTCCTCACTAGTCCAACACATGAAAACCACAGGTCACAACATCAACTTCAATGGCACTAAAACCCTGGCCACTATAGAAAACCCCAACCACAGAATCATCAGAGAAGCCATAGAGATTGAAAAAAGATCTGAAAGCATGAATAGAAGAGATGATTCGAGCAGACTGTCAATCATTTGGAAACCTGCACTCTCAAATAGAAATATCTCCACAACACAAAACAAACACCTGAGCACAGTACTTTCGTGGGTACTTAGATGTGTGCTGTTCAGCTTCCTTTGGGTATTATCCCACTGTCATTGTAGTGCTTTCAAAGTTGTAGCAACGTTTCAGCAGAATCTCATCTACCATGATCAGGCTTCTGTATAGAGTTTGTATGTGGGTCAGAGTCTCACAGTCATTGGTTTTAAATTTGAGGCTAGCCTATTATTGTGGCAGGATGTTTTTTTTATATCCTGATTGGTTGGGAGTCTAGGTCTGTATTTATTGGACTTGGAGTTTGATTGATTGGTGTTTCTGGTTTCTTCTGTCTGTTTTGTGGCTTTGATTGGCTGGCAACACTCTGTTCCTGTGTTCCTTATTTTCATGAAGTTCACAGCAACAACGGTGACTTAAAGATAGTTTGCTCTGAAAGAAAATAGAACCCCTTTCCTAAGGGGTCTGTGGGGGCATGCATAAGTGTACCAACATGCCAACAGTCCCTGTCCTATTGTTTCTTTTTTATTCATATCCATTTCATGTATTCATAACCATGCTTATACCTGTTACATAATACTTGCTTGACAAATAAATAAAATAAATAACATGGAAACGCAAACAAATGCACACATCTATCCATCTCCATGCCTGCAATCTGATTCATCTTTCTGAAATCAAGGACTCTCTTCCCAACTCAAGTATATGTAAATCCAGGCAACATGCATTCCTAATAGTGTTTACTTTGAACAAGACAGAGTAAAAAAGCTCATTGTTAAGCTCCTGCTATAAATTCTTATCCATGTGCCATATGCTAAATAAATAAATCAATAAGGTTGTCTTGTAAGAGTTGTTACTCCATCCTTGATTTACCTCATTTTCTTTCATTAACTTGCCATTATGAAGCCATTGGAAAAGTTGTGGTGGTGCAGTGGTTAGAATGCAGTACTGCAAGTGTTGTGGTTAGTTGGCAGCAGGTGCGGATGGCTGAGGTCTTGGAGAGTGATGACGCAGATGAGGGGTCGGCATGTGATTCAGGGATGGGGCTAGGACCATCAGCGAGTGGAATACTGCCTTCAGAGATTGTGGAAGCTGCGAGAAGTGATGAAGAGGTTCCTGAGGAGCCTGTGCTCAGTGTGTGTGCATGCAGAGCTTCTCAAAGAAAAAAGCAGCTGCAGCAGCATGGGCAACTCGGGAGTAAAACTGCAAAGTAATGGCCCCTTCCTTAGGAGGTAAAAGTCAGCTGAGAAACCGGAGTTCTTTGCAGAAAGCAAAGAAGTTTTTGCACTCAAGACTTATGGACGTTCAGAATATCTTGGTTGGTGTTTGGAAACTCTTTGTATTTGAAATATTTCTTAGTAAGTTTATCTAGTGTTCTTGGCAGCCTTGCACCACCTTGGCAAGGCTCATTCTTATAAGAGATAATTAATTTGAAACAGCCTTTTAACTGTGAAGGAAGGGAATTTGTAAAGAATCATTAAAAGGTTTTGCTGTTACTTATGTTTCATGTTTGTTTCCTTGGAACAAAGTTTGGGTCAGAACAGCAAGCTACTTCTCCTGCCTGCCAGCTGCCTGCAATTTGGCAGTTCAAATCTCACCAGGCTCAAGGTTGACTCTGCCTCCCATCCTTCCCAAGGTTGGTAAAATAACCCAAAATTGTTGGGGGCAATAGGGTGACTCTGTAAACCATTTAGAGAGGGCTATAAAGCACTGCAAAGCAGTATATAAGTCTAAGTGCTATTGTTATTCTGTTGCAAAAAATTCATTCTTTTTAATTCAACTACTTGCTCAGAGCAAAGGATCTCTGCTAGATCCTTGTTGATCAGGAGAAGCAGTAGGGAAAGTAAGACTCAGATAGGCTAAAATAGCAAAGACCCAAACACACAAATTGCAGCCCAGAGGTTGGCTTGCACCCAAGATCTTCAAGCCGTTCACATTTCTTCTTTTCCTAAATCCTGCTGGTGACTGATACCTAGAAAGCTGTGGTTTTTTTTTTATGCTGAAACATATTTTCTAAAAGTATATGCAGAATGGTTCAAATGGTGGAGCCATGAGGATTATTGTTATTGTTATGATTAGGCAATTGCTTACAAGATAATAGAGATAAGAATAAACATATGTATCAATACAAGATATAGGTACAAATAAATGGGGACAATAGGACAGGGACCATAGGCACAATTGTGCGCTTATGCACACCCCTTACAGACCTCTTAGGAATGGGGTGAGGTCAATATTTAGTTTGAGGGAAAAGCAGTGTGTTAGTTAATCTTAACGTATCTTCATTGTAAATGCCCCTTTGCATTTCCCTGAGATCTTGATGTCTGAGCTACATTTCTTTCAGAATTGGGGTGGTCTCTTTTCCTTGGTTTTCCAAGAAAAGGAATTTGCTATGCACTTTCTTGGCCTTTCATATAGCTTTCAGGATTTTGTTATTTTAATATGTTAAAGGTGTTTTCTTGCTGGTGGTTTGATATTTGTTGTTTACCTGTTATACACTACCTGGATAGTTTGTGAAAACCAGCAAAAAATATTAGTAATGGATAATACAAGTGCTATTCAGAATATTTTGACTATGAATTAGATGCACCTCAACATCTAATTAAAGTTTGGGTTCAGGATATTTTCCGGGACATGTTTCTTTATTTTCTTTATTTGATATGTTCATATAGCGGATTAGATCAGGGGTCCTCAAACCCTGGGCAGCAGCCCACTACAGGGTCATGTCTAATTTGGAACTGGGCCATGCAATCAGCGGTGCAACATACGTATGAGCACCGGCCCTCCGCTTGTGCACATTAAATTGCATGGCATGCTTATTTAGAAACTTAGCACCTGCCCCATCCTAAAAGAATAAAAGATTTTAGGAAATATTAAAAAGGCAGAATATTACATTTCCTTAAAGGAAGAAATGGAGAATCATGTTTTTTAGAGGGAGAAAGCAGCCTCCATCTTTCTTAATAGCCCTCAGCAGATGCTAGCACTTAAAGAGATAAAGAGATAGATAACTCTATTGATAAGCAAGGAGCCAAACAGGATGAAAGCCTCAGCCACAATAGGAATTGCCCAATGCACCTTCATTGCATCACCCTCAGAAATCTCAACCAAACTTAGCTCAAATTTAGGATTTATACTTTGCCTATAGATCCCTACATAACCCCTACAATGGTCCCAGTCTGACAACAGACAATAGAATACATGTTCTTGCACTGGAACAGGAAACTCAAGTGCAAAATCTAAGAGAAGCCCCCCCCTCAACTCCATGTGGTCAGCTGCCCAGACCGTCCATGTGGTTCTGCTTCATCATTCAACCTGCTTTCCAATCAGCCTCCATTTTTCTGGTGTCTTTCTCCCAGATTGGAACTGAATTAGGTGGATATTTCTTCCCACGCTTGCACGCCATCCTGTTGCTTGTGTGGCCTGGTTCCTCTTCCCCTCTAGCTGGGGCATCAAGCAACAAAAATTGGGGACTGTTGGATTAGATTAATGCTCTCGAAAGAATCCACAGTTTTAACCTCCTAAAGAGGCATGCAAAACTTTTCCTATTACTATAAGCCTGGTCTCCTTCAAAAATCAAGCTTTGTTTGAGACCAATGCCTTCAATCTATTGAAGACTGCAATATTGCAGTAAATACCAATGTTGTTGATGTTCAGTGGACCAATTTTTATAAAGCACTGTGATTGTCACCTTTGTCTTTTAGGAGATTATTTCAAAGCCATCCAAATCTATAAGGGCCATCTATAAGTGGGGATGAGATGGGGAATCAGCAATTTAACACATAACATCTTCTTTTCAATAGTGTGCGGAGAACCCACAAAAATTATGAAAAATTAAATTAAAGTATGGTCAAAACCTTGTAAGATCCCACATTTTTAAGACATTATCCAAGGTTTTTAGTGGCAATGCCAAAATGTTTTGAGATTTGGGGATGTCATAATATTGTGGCATTTAAATTTGGTGTTCACAGCAAGAATGTTTTTTAATGCCTTTATGCCCAAGCAGGGCTCGTAATCATCAATATAACATACAAAGGAGAGATTCTTTTCAATCCTGTTTTGCCAAACATAATGGAACAATATTCGTCTATCAGTAGTATCACAAAATTAAAAGCTTCTGTAAAACTAACAATTAATATCCACCTTTATGAGTTATAAACTGACACAAATATTTTAAAAAATAGTAGGAAATCAACTATTAAGCTCTTTTAAAACACATATATTGATTTCCTATAGTTTGTATGGTTTTGTAGCTTGAATATTGTCTGTCACAAATTGTGATATGTTTCTTCACTACAGGCCAAACACATTTCATGGCTACACATTCTAATTTATACATATTAGTAATGGATATATTAAAAAAAAACACACAGAGGGCAATGACTAAAGAACTAGAGGAATTATTAAAAACTAAAAGGGTAACAAAATGTCAACTATTCTGGATGAATTCTACAAAAAAGAAAATTAATCTATCTTCACTTAACCTTTTGCTAGTTTTTGATAAGTTGTTATGAGCAGAAATAAAAAAAAAAAAAAGAATTGCGATGAGAGACAAGAAATAAAGTATTGAAAACTAAAAAGTACTAAAAACTAAAGTATTAAAAATATAGTGATATTTTATAAATCCTTACATCCATACTGAACCAAGATAGGATTTTACACCTATGCTGATTAACCGATTAATTGGCATCTCTGGGAACCATATTAAACTTGGTAGGTAGATCAAAAAAGGCCACACCTTCTCTGATAACATCAAGAGAACAGTCAGAGTAATTTTTACACCCTTTTCCTTACTGTGATGCTGTTTAGTCACACACACAAAAAGTGTCATTAGGTTAAATCTCCTGAAAGAAACATGAGTCGTCTAAATAGCTGTAACACATCTATTATTTTATTTATCAAACTTAAGTACCGTCCATCTCCATTTAAGATCTTATTACTGGTCTCAGTTGCTGGAAAATAATTGCTGTGATTTTCCCTACAGAATCCTTTTACTTAAGTCCCCTTTACCATTTGAATTGCTATCTTCCTATCCATAACTTACTTGAAATGGGGTGTCTAGAACGTGATCTCCCCAGTGCAGAGTTAGAGAGAGTTCTTGGTGGTTCCTTGATTAAGGTAAAAGACCAAAACACCTCCTAACCAACAATCAGGGATGCGGTGGCTCAGTGGCTAAGACACTGAGCTTGTCGATCAGAAAGGTCGGTGGTTCTAGTCCCTAGTGCTGTGTAACGGAGTGAGCTCCCATTACTTGTCACAACTTTTGCCAACCTAGCAGTCCAAAAGCATGTAAAAATATGCAAGTAGAAAAATAGGAACCACTTTGGTAGGAAGGTAACGGTGTTTAGTCATGCCGGCCACATGACCACGGAGACATCTTCGGACAGCGCTGGCTCTTTGGCTTTGTAACGGATGACATGAGCACACACACACACCCCAGAGCCGGAAATAACTAGCACGTATGTGCGAGGGGAACCTTTACATTTACCTTTAAACAGCAATCAACACCCACATGAGCAGAAATAGACATCAAATTTAACACTAGACGAACAATCAAGAGGTAAACAATACTTCTTGTAAGGAACCATCTACTCAGATTCACAATCAAACTGTAAACAGTTGTCTAGTCAAGGAACTATCAAAATCACCTCCATCAACACTAGTATATGAACCGAGAGCAAACTCCACTCCCTTCTAACACTGATGAAGTTACCTAGTTGGGTAAGGAAACCTCTGCAAGAAAACAGCTAAGCACTTGGAATCCCATTTCATATGTCTGTTATATAATTCTTCATCTAATGCTACCCAGAATTGGGTTAGCACTTTAGGCCTCATGGATCTCAGGTCTAGCCTGTTAAAAGTATTTTCACATGTGATTGTAACACAGAGGGCTGAATTCCAACTCAAGCTCCTTTAAAGCTGGCAGTGATATAGATCAAATTATTACACTTATATTACCACCCTGCTTCTGAAATGATCTCACTTTAGAAGTCTTCATCATCAGCTCTTCAATGCCTACAGAATCAAATGGTGTCTAAATAAATACAGAAATAAATTGATGATCAATGGAATCTAGATCACATGCTAGATGTATACTAAGCTACAGTGCCTGGCTTAAACTTGGTCAACTGAAAATTTACTGTACCATGCAGATATTTTAAAAAAATATTCAAGACTTCAAGAAAAAAATATTTCATCCTCTTCTGTTTTGATGGACTTTAGGAACTGAAGCCTTCCTTAATCACTGCAATAGGACTTTACTTGAAAGATAAAGCATTATTCGTACTGTATTAACTTCTCTTTTGCACAAATAGTTGAAATATATTTGGGAAATTCAGATCAGAAACAGCCATTATGCATTTTGCTATAATAAAACTTCAAATCCTGATGCTTGAAAGCCTCTAACAAGTGTTTCAGCTGTTGAGCAGTCAAATTTATATCTACCTCTTAATGTACTGTTTTGTATTTTTCCCATGGCAGTGCCATCCACCTCAATATGAAAAGAGGAAGATATATTTTGACATGACTTCTATTGCTTGCAAAGCCAAAATAACTCAATTTTGTGTTTTGGTTGAAAGCAACTGCTGATATTTGAATGTTTATGCTTAATCCTGCAGATAATTTCCCCCTTGAAAACAATAACAGTACGGATCTGCAAATACATTAGATAAAGGGTCATTCCAGTGGTCATGAACAATGAAAAACTGTTGCCAAGTTTGAAAGACACATTGGGTGGAGATTCAGGTTAACTGGATTTTTCAAGCACCATTTTTTTCTCTTTTAGATTATTTACCATTTACCGAGAAAGTGGTCTCTGTGTCTGCATGTTACTATGCATGCATATGCTATAGTGGTGTTCCTTCCAGAGGAAACTGTCCAAATGAACAAACAATTGAAATTAAGAGCACTGCAGTGTTCTTAATTCACTTAAAAGTCCTCTGCTATATACAGTGGACTCTGGAATTAGTCTTGTAATGTTACGTCAGACATGGAAAGAGAGAACCCAGAGGTCATCATGGAAATGAAAAGCTTAAAAAGTCCATAAGTCTTCCTTTTCCACACACCACTTACAACTGCAATGAAGGAAGTGGGAGCACTTCATGCTTCATGTTCAATCTGGTGGGGGAAATGATCTACATAGGAGAGTGACTTTGTTTAATTAGTTTAGGATGTACGTACATGGCTGCAGACTGAAATTGTCAGAATTGTATCAGATGATCAGCAGTTTGTGTTCATAAGGCCTGAGAGATGTGAAGGAGAACAAACAAGAGCAATGTGGTGAAGGCATTTGGAAGAAGTATCTCTTCCTCCCTCCCTCCCTCCCCCCACCCAACAGTATGGACTTAAAAGTTGATGGTCACAAAGACTGTTCCATTTGGAGATCCCGCACATCAAATGAAGACATTTTATCTTTCCCACCAATGATAACTTATCCCAAACTTTGTCAGTTCAGGTTCCATATTTTTTTCCGTAATTTCTTCATATCAGCTCTAGATCAAAACTACCTTGAATTAGTGCTTTAAAATATCTCACAACACCCCTATGAGTTTGAGAACTGTGGACCCATCACATGAAATTGGCAGCAAAGCCTATGTAAATATTAATGAAAGGAATGATAATTCAGCATTATGTTGAGTGCTAGGTTGAAATTTGTGCATGGGAAAATAGAAAAGGAAACTAAGAAAACACCATGTTTCCTCATTATAAATACAACATTTTGAACTAGACTTTCCTATTCAAAACTGTCCCTAACATGTAATAAATCTTCAAACACAAAACAAATTGCCATCTAATTTGACCATATCTCTGAAATCAAGCTTGAAAAATTGCTCGGTGCTTGATTCACTGAAGCCATAATTTATTTTTGTTATATCTGTAGGACTAAATGGATGAGGAAGAGGAAGAATAATTCTGATTACCCATATTGGCAATAACTTGCACATTCATCATAAACTGCAAAAGTTTAATATACATACCCAGCTGGATCCACCAGAAGTTTTTGGACATCTACAATTAGATAGATGAAGAGAAATATCTGCAAGCAAACATTTGACTTATAGTTCCATACTGTATCTCAGTGACATTGCTGGAAGCTTATTTAACAGATTAGGATGATGGACATTGGTTATTGATAGCACTCACCAACTCAGGTTTGAAACTTTTCCTATATATGAAGGATACTTCTGCACCAACCAAATATTTTTTTCAGAATGAATCAAGGATCGCTCCTATCATTCAAAGCTTTGTTGACAGTTCCCATTGTTAAATCACAGCAAGGAAGTTTGGCTACCCCACATTTATTTCCAGCATTGTGTTAACATTTCAGGGGTACCCACCCCCATTAAACTTTCAGAAGAGCTGTGAGCATAAGAGGAGAGCAAATACAAGAGAAAAATAAGTAGAAAGGTTCTCCCCCGACTCCATTCCCAAGAAATCAAAATAAACATTAGGAGGGGAGAAAAGTACCATTTGTTAAAACCAAAGACATTTTTCCTGCCTTTGGTCCCAGTAACAGGTTGTCTTGGTCACTTTGAGAACAGTCACAAGTTCTTCTGCCTTGTTTTTTTATTCATAGAGAACAAAATTTACAAAGTCTTTTGTACATTTTTTTCTTTCTTTCTTTTTTTGTATTTTTGTTTGTTTGTTTTTTACTGACTTTGAAAATTGGGAATATTCAAAATACACTTTTTTTTAACCCCACTTCATTCTTTCATATATTTACAGATATGTACAAGAAAAATGTAAGAGTCTTTTTTTTAAATTTCCCTCCCCCCCAGTTGTATTAAAAATCTCTGCTGGTCAATGACTCCCTTTATATGGAGGTTCCATGGGAAGGTTCCAGGGCCTCTGGAATGATCCCACCCGGCACAGACTGGAATGACATGGGAATCGGGGTCTTCACGGGGCTCTGGCGAAATAGTCCTCCATTCGGCGATCTGTGTTTACACTGTATGGAGGGTATTGTGGCGGAGCTGCTCAATGGCAGTGGCAGGTTGCTCCCAGAGGCACCGGAAAGTGTCCTGCTGCCCCCGTGGCCAGTCTGTTCAGGTAAAAAAGAGGTGACAGAAAGTTGTGTGTTCTGATATTCACGGACAGGCTCCAGGGCCTGGCTGGATGACATGCCACCGATCTCCAAGGCTGAGATTTCGATGGAGGCGGGGGATAGTTGCTTGTGAGCTAAGTCTTCATCAATTAAACTGTTCATACGCCGATGGACTTGCTCTAGGTTGACTTCTTTATCCTGCAAGAAAGGGGGGAACGAGTAGATTAATCCCTTCCAAAAGCAGTTGATGGATTCCTCAGGTGTAGAGGAGATTAAATGGGTGTTTGGATCCCATTTAATTTGCTCTTCTATCTGAAGTTCTACCTAATTGTGGGCTCTGGGTCTGGAACAATATCTCTCAACCTCAGCAACTTTAAGAGAGGTGGCCTTCAACTCCCACAATTCCCTAGCCAGTTGTGGTCCACCCATTGTAAAATATTGAGATTGATGAATACTGTTCCAGACAACCGGAAAGATTGGGTTGCCTTTTGTTTTTGTTACCTACAAGAAGTACAAAAATATGGTCATGCATTGGATGAATTAGTTTTGGTAAGTCACAGATTGAAAGTTTTCTGGGGCGGGTGGAAGAGGATAATTTAATCAGCTTGAGTCATCTTTTGTTCTAAAGTCCCAATTCACCATTGTACTTTGATGCAGGGGCTAAAAGTCCAGAATCTGGGCCGAGTCAATTTTGTTTTCTTCCTCTAGTCTCTCAGGTATAACATCCAAGTAAAGCTTAAGTCCTTAAATAATTGGATCTTTCATTGTTTACATATATTATTATGAGCCCTGCATATAAGAAGGCAAGGAGGCCACTGGATCATGGCGATGAGACAACCATAATTTTAATGGAAGATCAGCAAAGAACCGTAATTTAGAGATAGGGTGACCTCCTACAAACAATTTTTGTCTGCCTGTCTACTTTGGAGCGTTATAGAAAGGAAGTGATTGATATTTAATACAATGGGTGAGAAAAGAGCACTATAAAGTTTTGTATAGATCCATAAGTGTGTATATGATATATAAGATATGTATTACCTGCATTCATGTTGAATTAAAAAAAATATGCAGTATAAAACTCAGCAGTCAGACTCTGCCTGTATATATCATCCCACTATATAATTAATTTATGCCCTGAATTATAATTCTCCTTCTCAGCACATCCTCAAACTATTTTTCCCTTATTTTTCACCTCATCATTTCTCTTCTTTTCGTGCAATTTATCTGTACTGATTCATCAGCTATTTGAGGATAATGATAAGAAATCCATCTCATCAAACCAAGTGCCATTGAAACCCTGGAAAGAAAAGTGTACAATTCTTGGTTTGGTTATTAATTGTACAACGTGATTTCCCCCCTCAAATTTGCTATTTCTTTGTCATTTCCCAAAATATAAAGCAGTTCTAAGCAAGTATGTGAAAGCTTTATCCCTCTTTATAAACTTAATAATAAAAGAGACCTTTTGGACAGATTCTTCTTGAGAACTATAGATTGTAAGCCAATTATATCTATCTGCAACAAACCTATTAAGAGTTGAGAGAGAGTCATGGATCTTCACTTAGCATCTTCACTAAGATTTTTTTAAAATTGCTGTTTGGTTAGAAGTGTGAAGCTTCAAGATTATCAAGGCAATATGGGAGGAAGGTCTTTTGTGGCTAATTTCTGCACCATTACATCTGACAAATTACTGCTTTTTGTGTCATCCATCAGAAGCCATATTGGGAAAAGATATTGAACATACTAGTATGGGAAATGGAGGACAGCTTGAGATGCCATCATTTGGAATGATAAATCTTTCATTTTCTCTAACGTGGCACTGAATATCAGTGTACAAATCATGGCATTAGCACCAAGGTAATAATTTTTATTGGCAAATATAACACACCAGTTGACCCTATACAATACACTCTTTGTGAGGCTCTTAGCATGCCTGAATATTTGGTTTAAGGGGAAAAAAACTGTCCTCTGGATTTTTGTTTTTAATGCCAAATTGGCTCCCCTTAATTTTTTTTGGGGGGGGGAGGGACAAAATTAAGATAATCTAATTGCACAAGGACTATTATATTATAAATTGGTTCTTGCCAGATACAAAATTAAGAAGAGCATCAATACACTGTCACTGTATGGGGATAAGTATAAATAAAAATGTCATTTTTGCCATCAAGAATATAAATACTTTTTTTAAAATCTATTTTCTTTTCTTCCTGCTTCACCTTAGCAACTACTAACTCTGCTTTCTATCCAGGCTTGTCAGAGGTTCAGCATTATCATCATTTCAACAAAAACTCTTCAGGAGTATAAAACAGATGGAATACATGAAGAAACAGTTGCAGAATTTCAAGATCCAAAAAACAGTAACATCCGGTCAACTCCAGAGCTACCCTACTTTACTGAACAGGTAAATGGATGTTATAATTCAACTAAAGGAAAATAAATTTCCAGTTTTCAAAGCAAGGAAATTATAAATTGGGATATCCATATATCTCTCTGTAGGAAAATAAAATGATACTCTTTAATTTGAAGAAATAGATAATGTTAATCAGAAAAATCCAGTGATGGCTTGGATTCAGTAGAAATTGCTTTTAATCCAATCTAGGGTAATTACATTTCCTGGATCCCTTTCAAGGCAAACAACTGTTTTTGCAATACAATCTCTTAGTCTCCAAAGGTTGCTTTTAAAAATTGAAAGATTCCCTCTACAACTTTTGAACAAAATGAGATGAGAAGAGAATGATAGAGAAGTACATACTATGAATTACATGAATAGGAACATTTCTGCTGAAAAAAAACTGTCATGGGAAAAATTCAAATATAGGCAACAAAGGGTAAGTTAATGAAACCAGCTATATGTATTTGTAATGATGAGTTTTCATTAAATAGCATTTACCCCAGGGAGAAAATTTAACAGATCTATTTTAAAGAATTGTGTGACTAAACACATTCACACAAGACACTGATTCAAAGGAGAATGTGATCTATGAAATCAGTGGTCCCAACTATTCAGCGGATGGTTCTGGATAAAAGTATTCTTAAAGGTTGAGTTCCCATAAATGTGATTAATTGAATTAAATTATTTGGAGGTTTATAAATCCTTTCATTCCCCACCATCCAGTCAGAGCTGATGGAGCTTCTTGGATGAGAAGCGGAACTGTCTTGAAAGAAAAACCAGAAAGTCCAGTTGCCTCTTGAAAAAAAAACACCTTTGGGAAAGTTGGGGCTTTGCATAACACCCTGAATTGTAAACTTTCACATGGGTTGGATTCATGCAACACATTAGATAGAGAGGTAATGAGTAGGTCACTGTCAATGTGTTGCATGAAGTTAGCCAAATGCACCTGGCTCATTCTGTGGTCCCTGTGTTATGGTCCACCGACAACCTGTGGAGCTGGCAGCAGAGTCAGACAATTGGGAGGGGGGGCTTGGACGAGGGATCTGTGTCCAACACAGAGATGGGGCCAGAACCATCTGAGAGTTATGTGCTGACTCTGGAGCCACCAGAATCTGACATCAACGAGGCAAAGGAAAAGGGTGACCCTGTTCCCAGTGCATACTTGCACAGAGCTGCCAGAAGGCAAGAACAGTTAAAACGAAAGGGGCGACTTGGGAGTAAGACTTGGAGGTGATTGGCCCCTTCCATAAGACATAAAGGAGGAGCAAAGGGGCATGAGCCTTTGCAGGAAGCAACTTTGTTCGCTCTGGTCAGCTTAAACTCTGAAGTTCCGTGTTGACTCTGTGCTCCATTGTAATTGGCAGTTTAGTCGTTGGCAGTATTTTAAGGGAGGTAAAGGTGGGTGCTTATCAGCCTTATCCCGAAAGACTGTGGCAGACTTCTGTTGAACTATTCATAAACTGTTTGGGACTCATTGCGGGCTGTGAATGCATATAATTCACAGCCTTTGAAATAGAGGGTTTTTGTGACTAAGCATGTGATTGTTTCTGTCTCAGGAAGCCTTGGTCAGAACACCTTGGATGAGAATGACCGTGTAGGTATTGAAGTCCATTTGCATCAACTATTAATGGGTCTTTCTGCATCAAGAGGACTTGTGATGGTGAATATTACTACACACAAGTGCTATGTTAAATCACGGTTCTGAAACTTGATTTAAGTGACATTAATCAGTTCAGTTTGTGGAAAGATTTAAAATAAGACACTCTGAATAATTTAGCTTTATACACTGGGTATTCTGTTATACTACAGTACCAAAAAAAGGAAAAACCCTCTACGTGATCCTCCTCAATGAGGGTCTACTAGCTAAAGTCAACTAAAGGTTGAGCACAGGCTGCCATTGGCTACATTACATTACATGTTTAATTTTTCAGGAACTGGGATCATTAATCAGCATCATGGGAAAACTTCCCATGCCTGATGAGGTATTAATATGGGCAGAAATCAATGGCCTGTTAATGTTTAATGAAGCATTGAGGGCTATCAGAGATGAGATTTGGACTTGCAGAACTTGCTACAAATCAATCTAATCTGATGTGCTGCCTAGAACTCATGAGAGATGGAGAAAAATCTCAGTTTGGTTCTCCATAATCTAACATAGGGACCATACCATGGCTGCGGGCATTTTGATTTGTTGGTCAGTAAAATGGGATTCACCGTATAAGGGAAGCTAATGACAACATTTCGGGGCTGGGAGGTAGGTGGAGCCTTTCTGTGTGCACATACATGATTTTCACAAAGAATTATACCATTGCTTTGGGAAAGTGATAGTTTGGCCACTGATATAAATATACAACAGCCACTGTGGAGTTCTCTATAAATAATCTAATTATGGAAATATTTAGTAATGTGTTTATTGGTGGAATTGTTATTATGGTACATTTATGGGTTCTGTGGTTTATTTAGAGCAAGAGAATGTGTGTGTGTGTGTGTGTGTGTGAGAGAGAGAGAGAGAGAGAGAGAGAGAGAGAGAGAGAGAGAGAGAGAGAGAGAGAGAGAGAGAGAAAGAAAGAAAGAAAGAAAGAAAGAAAGAAAGAAAGAAAGAAAGAAAGAAAGAAAGAAAGAAAGAAATTGGCAGGGATGGGAAGGAAGGGAGGATGGGAGGAAGACAGGCAGGCAGGCTGGCTACTCTGGGACTTTAAATTGCGAACAATCTCCCAAAAGATTATTCCAAAGATAAGACACAATTGTGCATTCTAAGGAATGTGAAAGCTCTTTCAAACCTCTGCCAAGGTTATGTGACATGCAAGTTCTTAAGGGCTCCCACTTGCTTTTAAAATGTAAATGTCTCACGTGTTCTTTGTGAACTTCGAAAGAACATGCCCATGAAGGTCAGCCCCCATCTAAAATGAATGGCCTAGAAGTGACTCATATTTAGCAATTCTGCATCCATCACCTTTGTCGCTCCCAATTTGTTTTTACATTTGCAATGCTGTAAATCTGGTTCTTGTCAACATTTGACAGAGGAGAAAAGGCTTTGCTATAATGATCAACCCACTGATGGGATGAAATGGAAATAATGTATATATTTATTTGCCATTTTTTAGAGTCCCCACTACGCACTATTAAGCCAGCTAGATAAAATGGTTAAGTAATTGGTTTTTAATGTACATTAATTTATATCCTCATTAGTCAAGGCTTCAATACGAGTAAGGTATAATCATAACGCATATATGAATGGGAAAAATAAGACTCAATTATGCTCATTAATTTAATCTGGCAACTGGCTTAGTCAAACACCACTTAATGCTACATAAAATCAATGTTGCTGACTGCATTTCAAATACAGTTCGCAGGGTTGGGCTCCAGTTTTATGTTATATGTTGCAAAAAATTGACTTCAAAGTCTACCTTAATCTCTCTTCTCCATACTATTTGGGGAAGATCAAGAAGTTATATGAAGTCCCTGCTGATAAAAATTATATGAAATATTTTGCTTTGAAATTTGCAACCTCTTTATTGACTTGGATATGTATTTCTTTGATATTCCACTTTTGGGGATATGCAACAGTTTAAAATAATAAAACACGGTGATGTTTTTGAAGCACGAGATTGCTAAGCAAGCTGAGAGAAAGCAACAGGGGGAAATGATTTACTCTCTACAATTTAATTACTCCATTATGAAGGATCAACCAGTGTCTCTTTATTACTTACTGCAGCTACTACTTCTAGCACCTTGCAAGCCCTTAGAGCAAATTTAATGTACTGATATCTGTATGGGAATGTGCAATTTATTGACAGCTCCTCAAAGACAGAAACATATATTAGAAATATTGTTGTATGTAAGTACATGATATTCTCATTCATAAAAAATGGGAAAAGGTAGGCAGCTGGGTGGCACTTTGTTCTCTGCACTGATATTTTTAGTACATTGTATTTCATGGATGTGATATTCTTTTATTCTTTCCCTTTTACTTCTTTTACTACGGACCACTAGCAACTGACCTCTGGATTGCTTTGTTGCTGCAAACAGTCTGCTGACCAGTCCACCCAGGGTGCCACCATGTGTAGCAAAGAAGCATTCAGAAAGCATTTTGCTTCATGGAACAGAGCTTTGTGGCCTTTTTTTTTCTCCTGGGGGTGATCCTACTGTCATGCCCCTGTCAGAATCTGATTCTGAGGAGGAGGCTGAGCAGCTGACAGGGAGTGGGAGTGTGGCTCAGTTGGCTGTGGAAGACAATGGGGAAGGGCAAAGTCCAGGTGGGCAGAGCAGGGGAGAGGTAGAACTAGGCAGAGGGAATTCAGAGGAAGATCAAGGCCCCTCTTCATCCTAGGGCATGCAGGGAGAAACAGAGAAGGGAGCAATGTGGGTTGCATGGCTTACGGGGAAGGAAAGGGCCCTAATTCCCTTCATTCGCTGCAGCTGGGAACACAGTGTTTAAAAAGGGAGGTTGCTCACAGCAAATTCTTGAGAACAAATCATGAGTTATCTGGTATTGTTGAGGCTTATCTAGGGTCCTGGCATCTTCCCAACTGTGTGAGTATTGTCATGCTTTCAAGTCTGCAATTCCTTCTCCTGCCCTGTCAAGTTAATTACTATAGCGTGGTTTGTGTGGATTTTTAATTACAGTTTGTATGTACTTTGTTTTCAGACAATTTCCTCCATTTAAAGACTGTTCTTGGGAGAGTTTTTCTCCAGCTGAAGGTAACCTGGACATTGGGGCAAAGTTTGAGGTATTAAAGGGACTCTTCTTACTTATGTGACTGTGTTGCCTTTGTGCCACACCCGGGCCATCACACTATCAGTAAATCCACCACCTTTTGGAAAAGCTGGCCATTATTAAACTGTGGGCAGGGAAGAATTCTAAAGTTACCATACGATTACATTTTTGAACCAGACTCTTCATGACAGAAGGAAATAGTAAGAAGGCAGCTCAATTGCTCCTTTCTGTTGGTTGATAACAAAGGAAGCTTGGTGCGCACTTGACATATAGTCAATTTAACTATCTGCATGAAATGGGCCTATACTGAGATATTCCCAATCTGGAAAAGAAATGAACCTTTTTGAGTGAATCGACATTCATATTAAACTTTAAAAACAGAGGGAGAGAGAGAGAGAAAGAAAAAGCTTTCTGCTAACTTCAATTTCTTAACTTCACATCCAGTTTCTTAGCTGTCTGAACAAGACCAGAATAAAGCATTGCTCAGCTTTAATTATGATTATCATGTATCTTCATTGGCTTTGTTTATCAGAAATAATATTTTTCCTGATATCTGCCTTGAATCTAACAGCATGTTAGATATATTTAAACAGACATAAAGATATGAAAATATAATGGGCATTTCACACAAACACTATATTAGATTAGGAATTAGAATTTGCTCAAGAATGCTGAAATCTTGTGTGATTTATGCATTTTTTTCATGTTGTTTATATACTGTACAGTATTCATTCAGGGCTCTGTGGAGGACAGTGAAACATAGCTTCTGGGTATCTAGATCATGTTTGGATTGGGTTACTAGTACTTCAGTTAAAAAGTGGCGGGCCTTCAGTTTCATATATTTAAGGCAAAATTCATGAGTGATGGTAGAGCACATGCTCTGTATGCAGAAAAATGAAGGTTTAGTTCCTGGAAGGAACGTTCAGGAGCTCATGGGAATGAGATGCTGGAGATACCACAAACTGAATTGAAGAGCTTTTCCTAACCTTGAACCCTCCAGAGCTACCACAACTGCTTGTATGCTGGCTGAGAAGTCTAGGGCTTCCCTGGCCGAAATATCTGGAGGACACCAAGTTGAGGAAAGCTGTAGCAGATCATGGAGTGATGCATCAATAGTCTGATTGAGAACAATGAGGGGAGAAGCACAAACGGAAGATAAATGAGAATATTCTCCTTGGGAATTCCAGATCAATCAATCAATTCCAGATCATGATCTGTTTTGATTGGCATGCCCAGATCTCCAAGAAAAAGATCTGCTTGAAAGTGGCAGAGTTGAATGCCGAGGACATCTCGGTTTCACAATGGTAGGTGAGCATTCACTGCAGGCATGGAAATGGAAGACAGGAAGTGGATCCTGGAATGATTGTAAGCATTGGATTAGCTCACATGTGATCATAGAAATGCTCACCATGGTCCCGAGACCCAGCCTCACCTCACGGGCAATCTCCATGGGGGAAGAAAAGCAGGAAGGAAGAAAGGGTCAAATAATGTGGCTTTCATGTTTTTTTCCCCTTCTTGTACTTCAACCAGTATCTATCTCTTATCTCTGTAGATTTTGGTTAAACTTAATTTATGGAACCCTCTTTATGTATTGTTGTAATGTACCCAAATGATACAATGAGGGGGAAAATCCTACAGTACAACCAACCTGGCTTTTCTTTCACAACAAACAGACAACAGAACTGGAAAAGAAATGGTTATAAAAATGTAGAGGGAAAGTAGGTAAATTAAAAAAAAAGAGAGAGATGGCAAAAAATAATTATTGACCCCTTCTCCCACTCTCTTGGTAACTTTAGCCAGCCCTAGAGTTTAGCTTGATAACCTGCAGAATAATATATGAATTTTAGCTTTCATTTTATTTTATTTCACTAATCTATTGACAACCAAGCCTAAACCTAAAGTTCTCAGCTCTTCTAGTTTTACTTGCATTCATGGGCAAATGGAACCGGCTATTCCACATGCACATCTGTGCATGCACACACACGCAGGCACACACAAAATTTGCTTTTCACAATAAAACATTGTGAAACTAGATGCTAAAAGCTCATTTGACTTGTCCGCAAAGCATGCCCTGATTGCTTTATTGTTTTAAGGGGGGGGGGGGGGGGAAAAAGGCTGCACAGATGTTGATGACAAATGTGGCATTATAAACTGATACATTAGATTAAGTGCATTTGACAGTTGAGCTGTTATGTGGCAGTCAAACTGCAGTACTCCTGGCACAGTGGCAAATAAATTTAAGCATCGATGGGTCTTTCCTCAACTGGGAAGTAGCAGTTGTTCTTCTAACTCTCTGGAAGGAAACATTAGTTCTTAATAAAAGATGGTTGAGATGCCTTCACATCTCTAGCCAACCTGAGAGAGAGAACTGTTGATGCACACAGTTGCTGCATTTATTTGTGTGTGTGTCTGTAAGGTGCTTTCATGACAGGTTGATCAATACTGCTTGAAATGTTTGCAGGGGAATCCTTTGATGGTAAAAAATGCCATTTGTGTTCTATCAGGTGCTTGCAAGCTGTTCATTCAGTGTATTAAAAAAAAGAGCTCCCTTTTTGAGGAACATATCAGGAAGAAGAAGAAAGGGAGATGGCATGTCAGAATTAACTTTTGTGTTGTTAATGGATGGAATGAACAATCATACCGAGGCCCACACCATGGAGAAGAGAACAGTACAGTGACAAAAACATATTCTTTGTACCTGTCCCTTCCCCCACTCAGAAGTATTTTCCTCCATAAAGAAAACTGCACTGCAAGAACAACTTTTGAACTATCCTTGATCTCCACACCCTTCTTTGTTGTTGTCTTCCTCCCTTCACGACAAATACGAATTACAGAGTATGCATCATGTAATGCGTTCACCTCTGTGTGGGGTAGGAACCACCTGTAGTGCTTGTGTGAGTCATTTTCCTTCCCTGGTTTTCAGTGGTTACCTTTCAATAATTGAAGCAGAATCATTTCAGGCAGTAAATCCTCTTTTTTTTCCCCTATTCCAGAGCAGAGAGACTGTTTAAGTGTCGTACAGTTCATATGCAATGGATTGAAGTAAGGTTCTGCACAAATCTCACTGCTTATCTGAGCCTCCATAAATGTGGATCTGACATCATTGTCCACAATCTCCAACACATGGACTGTCTCCATTGGGAAGTACATATATTTAGCAATACATGCTTGTACATGTAGCATGCTTGGCAAATACAAAAGAGTCAGTATGTGGCTATTTCCTTCCCCTGAACCCTGGAAGCAATTCTTCGGAATCCATGACACCACTGGGCAGCATTATTACATTTGTTAGATTAATAGATTGGATGCAGGACCTAGCTAAAGAGGAATATTTTAGGCTAATTGTCCTGGGAGTGGAAAAGGGAGCACCTTTCTGAATACATTTTCCTGGTGCTTTGTCATAAACACATGAATGCAAGAGGAAAAGGGTTACTGCATGTCCTGATTTGGGTACACAACCCTAACCTGGACCATTGACCACTTGGTTTAAGAAAAATGAGGGTTTCACATGGAATTCCTCTTTTGGGGTTGGGGGTGAGGGAACCCAGATAAGTTGTTTTTGTACTTCTAAAGCTCTCGGACTTTCATGCTCGAGGAAGGGGCCAAAGGCAGGGCAGCTGAGCTACTCTCTTACCCCTAAAGATGGTCTCTCCATGGCAAGGTTGAGGCACAATGGTGAGGCAATGCGGGAATGTTTGTGGTGCTGTTGCCTCCCAGGTTGTATCTGCTCTATAAATAAATAAAGGACTTTAGTTGTCAGAGCTGACATTTTGGCACCTTCCATAAAGACACAAACATATGGGATTTCAAAGGGGGAAAAAAGAAGAAAACAGGCATTATTTAATAATTTTAAAAAACCAACAAGACCACCCTGTATTTCAATGTCCTCATCTCCACCATAATCCACTGAGAGTACCTAACACTTCCATGCCTCCATTTTTACCTCTTTTCTCTTTCTCCCCCTTTGTCCATGTTTTATACTCCCTACCCATAGCTGTGATAAGAATAAAAGTTATGGACCTCTTTCGGTGTTTCTTGATGACAACGGTTGCTGCTCCACCACAACTCAAGGGCAGCCACCAGGCAGGCCAGGAGTAGGCCGATGGCTAAGATGCAGAAGACCCCTGCAAAGCTGTGCAACTTCAAGGCTTTCCCATCTGTCTGGGCGTTGGTGTGGCTGTTCAAGTCACAACGACCCATCCGTGGCCACCATTTCTCCTTGAAGACATCCAAGTACCCGGCTTCTTGTAGCTCTAGAATCCTGTAGAAGTTAGATCAGAAGAAACCAGAAGCTGAGAATGCCCACCCAATGCAATGTGTAACAGGAAAAATAGAAATTGAAAGTTGGCATGAATTATAAAATGGTTTTTCTTTGCATGGTTAACGTAAGATAAAATTAGCACTAACACCATCCAAGTTGGAAGTTGAATGCAGATATCTTGTTATTGGGTTGGATTTAGAAATATGTTACCATAAATTGATGCTGGTAGAGGCACTATTGACAAACAGGTGGTGTCATCCGTGCCTCCATTCAAAATCCAAGAAAGAAATCCTTAGACTCCCATTAAAATAGAGGAAAGTACTTTTACTGGATTTTGAAGTGATAGCAACAAAAGGAAAGCAAGATGTGAGGCAAATAGATGTGGAAATTACATATTGAAAAATATCCCAAGTTCCCCCCCCCCCAGGAGTCCAGACTGGTCATCCAATCTGAAGTGCGCATAATGTCATATGGGGCACATCTTCAGGTGGTGTCTCAGTCATCTGGTATGACAAGACGGTTGAGCTTGGCTTGATAGAGATAAGTTTATGCAGTTGTACAGTAAACAGGATAGCATCCCCTCCTTTTTAATTCACACAGGAATGTCTTCACACTCCAGAAAATTTCCCACTCACCCACCCAAATACCAAACTACCCCTCCCCCTTTTTCTATGGCAGCTGACAAGAATCAAGCAGCAAAAGATGTCAAGCAAACTTCTTGGAGGCTGACAGGTAGGTTTAGAGAACTGTGTTATTAATGTGTTATTAAGGCACTTTTCTTTTGACTTTACTCTTGAAACCTCTTCTTGATCTCTGCCCATTTCAGAAGCAACTCCCAGAGATGGGTGTGCAAATTCTACTGGTTCCTACAACTTCTGTCCCTCTTCTAAGCAGAAGTTTCTGTTTAGGTACAATTATTTTTATTTTTAATTTGCTAGAACCATGATTAGAAATCCTGCTTTTCTTTGAGCACACGATGAAGGATGATACCCCATTCTTTGGTTGCGTATGAAGGAACCTAGGTTCCTTATGAGGAACAGGAGAACATCTCTAGGGTGCATTCTTTGTTGACAAGGTGATTCAGGATCATCCTTAACTATAGCAAAGTTACCAATACCTCTGTAAGATGTGGGGAAATATTTTGAGATTTTTATAGAATTGCGTGTCATGTTATTTATGGGTATAATGACCCATTTTACATCAAATGATCCACAGATGCAGTTTTGACAAACAATTTTGACAAATGAGTCATGATGAGTCATGATAGGCTGAGTCATGCTGAAGCCAACATTGCATTTAACAATTCACTATATCACTGACCAAGAGTAAACCCTATATGACCACTGCATGACTGTTATTCTTAGGCATGTACCTCTGAGCTCCCAGTTGTAGTATTATAGGAACAATGAAGGACCCAGCTTAGTTACAGAGTTGCGCTGTTTATAAATGGCTGTAGATATTTTGGGTTTGCATATTTGTCACTGTAAAGTACAACCCCAAACCTGGTATTTGAAGAAAACTATTTTGATAGAGCAGATAGGGTTTTTTTGTGCATCCTGTAAAAGTTTATTTTTCACGGTGTCATTAACTCTGACTATTTGGCTGGACGAGAACTCCTATCCAGAACAAGGGCTGAATCCAATCCAACCCCCTCCTAATCAGAAAGAGAGGGGGGGAGTATTTGGAAAGCTGAAACATTTAACAATAATCTACAAATCAATTGCGCTTACTACGATATCCTGTTAAGGGAGTCAACCCAACTTTGTCATTGTGCAATTACAGCAATAACTAAATATTTAACCCTTGTTTTTGCTCTTAATTTAGATTTCCTGGATGCAGATAATCCAGTTCTTGCAAATTATACCCCTTCCCCAAAAGTTTTGCTCATCAGCAACCACATTGCTCCATTGTGCATTTACCTACCTTAGCTTCCCATCTACCCCTCAATGGGGAGAGGTTGTAGTTGAATAAACATTGTTTCTCCTGCCTCCCTTAAGTTGTCCAAATTGCTAAATTGGAGGCAGCCTGAAGAAAGTATGAAAACCCAGGTTCACCTACAAGGAATTCAGGACTAAAAAATGAGGATAAGGAAACCCACTTGCTCTTCTGTTACCTTTGTGAAAAGAGATCCCTGTATGGGCTGCCATGTTGGAGAGCCAGCCCATACCCTTTGCTACTGATGCTATTTCCAATCATGGTCACAGAGCACTCATCATCTGTCAAGGCTGCGTATTCTATCACAGCCACATCCCACAAGAATGCATAGTTGCCTTTCTTGGCCTGCAAAAAAAGATGTAGAAAATAACTTTGAAAAACAAACCATGTATGTCCAAGCTTGCCCTTTCAGAACTGACCCACACAAGTTTCCATCCAAAAGGTCACCAGTTCTTGAGTTTTCCTCAAGTTCTCGGATAACAACCCCTGTTTGGGATTATGAGTTTTTTTTTGGAGATCTGGAATAACGTCAGGTTTCCAAGTAATAAAATCAATTTTAAAAAGAAAAGAGCAAAGTCCATCTTCCAAAACATTTTTTTTTATTTAGGAAATCATCAAATTGGCAAAGTCTGTTGTAATTCTGGATCTGACACAACCCAGAATTACACCACATAATATTGGAAATTAGAAACAGCCCCCAAAAGTCACATTCCCCAACAGAAGTAAATCAATGTTGCTTGGTGTCATCAATCTCCAGGTCTAGCAGGGTCAGCTTTTATTCTTATGGAAAGAAGAATCCCCCAGCCTAAAGAAATCTCTCTATATCCCCTCCTCCCACCTTAGAAATGTAGCTGTGGGCTCACCCTCTCTCATCTGATTATGCCCAAGGTCATTCTTGAATTCCATTACCACTTCACAGAAGCTTTTCCCAAATGCTGGCTTAGAAACTGTAAAGTTTAATTATTTATCATTATCATTAGATTTATTTGCCACCCTTATCACCTCGAGTTTGGAATTTTTTCTCCAATTCTTGGAAAGAACAGAAAATGGAAAGCCCAAAAAGATATCTACCCTAATGAATGTTGTAATATAATGCAACCTTTAATTAAAGTCAGTGGATTATCTTAATGCTACAAAGTAAAACAGCTCACCATAATAAAAGCCTGAAACAAATAGTGTGTTTTCATTATCAGAAATTTAAGAAGTGGTAAGCTGTTAAAGAAAACCTTCACTGAATGTCATGGCAGAGGCAAAGAACTGTATTTTCCCACTAGATTCATTTGGCTAATATTGGCTTATATTAGTACACACCTACACAGCTCATCCACAAATGTAAGCCTTAATTGGGATTCTAAACCACGCCTGCCTGCAGGCTGTTTGTAATGAATGTAAATCATTTCTGTTAACTTAAGATGTAAGAAATGTGTCTGGATGGGAATTCATGAGGAGAAAAAAAAGATCACTTTGCTTGGTTAAAATAATCATTGACTTCCTAATGCATTTAAGTAATATGTTGTAAAGTCTCTAGTGAATGTACAAAGCGCAGAGGAAAAGATGGCCTGGAGATTCTAATGCAAATAAACGAGGAATCATAAATGCAGACTTCCAAGGTATTAAACAAAAGTTTATATATTTTCTTAGTCTGGTCCTGGGGAGCTTGAATTTTATATGAATTCTTAAAGAGGGTGTCGCCATAAGCACAGGGGTGCTTCTTTTTCTTTAAATTTATGCACTGAATATTTTTATCAGGAAACTTTTTTAAAAAATGCTATTTTAACCAGATAGCTACTGCTGAAAATAACAATCATTAAATAAATTTTCCTGTCCTCTTTTATAAGTTATGGTGCGATACTAAGATGCCACTACACTTTGTATTTTCTTGGTGAACACCACAATCATTACTAGTATTTATGGATTAAGGGTTTACTAATGATTTAGATACATAACATCAACTTTCATCTAAAGCAATGTTTAAAAGCAATCTTTAAAAGATTGACCTATTATCTTATTGTGTCAAGAAAATATGCTCCAATGTCAATGGTGCTTTGAGAAAAAGCGGGTACAGATTTCCAGGCCCAGCCAAGTTCACTTGTAAACTCAATTCCAATATTTCTGGGTGGTTGTTGTTTTTTAGAAATTAAGCTTGACAATATTGCTACCTCCAGTGAAGCCAAGGGAGGCCAAAGAATGCTCTTTGTCACCTGTGCCTTCTTTGAGATTCAGTTGGAATATGTGGTAGAAGACCAGGTTAGATGATGGTTGTGAATATTCAGGAATCTGTTAACTTTTCAGACTAATAAACCTGATTGAAAGGCATAAACTTCTGATGAACCAAGCTCAGGCTTTTAATCTAATCTGTTAGTCTGAAAAAGTGGTATCTGAAACCTTGTGAATAAAGTGATAGGTTTTTTTTTCTTTCTTAATCCCATGTATCAGCCAACAGTTGAAGGATATAGAACTCCTAGTTGGTATTTTGAAAGATAAAAAAAAAGTGTGGATTTAGCCTTTCAGCAGAATGAAGTAAAATTCCCCAATCAACAGAACTGCCAGATCCATGTATCTGCCATTCTTCAATGGAAGAAGAAGGGGAGAGGAACTTGGTATTAGTAATCCTAGTAAACCTGAGTATATTAAATCTTATATTGAATCTGTAAATCTTGCACATGATATACAACTGGAGGACTGGAGCCAGATGGCTAGAAACTTGTTACCTCTTGGAAAGATAGCAAGAGGAGAAGGGACCATAAAAATTCCAGCTCTGGAAGATAATCCCTGGGAAACTCTTCTAAGATACGTTCCCAGAAAAGGGGAGAGGAAAAGGGGAATTAACATGTTGGTACTTTCTTTGACAAAATCCACATCTAAATAAGGGGAGGGGTTCTAATGCCCTTTATCTGTTATGGTATGCCTGGAAGCATCTTAGATTCTGCTTTGACTAGTATTGGAATCATTTCCTTTTAAGAAAGAATTCTTTTTGAAGTGCCTAGCTTTCAGAAGTTAATTTTTTTTTCAGTTGAAGGGGAAAAAGTCCATTGCTTTTCCACAAGAACTCTCTGAATAAGACAGACAGCTAGCTGATTCCCATTTCTGAAATCAGGGCTGCAAAGAGAAGAGAATGGAATGGAGAATGCCTTGATCTTCTTTTCCAGCATGAATGAAAGGGCCAGCCCAAAACCTTTAGTTCTTCATTCAGAGTTAGGAATATAGAATTATTTAATGAGGGAGGTGAGAATCTATTGCTGCTTTCTCTAACATACTTAAAAAGCTTGGAAACATCCATTAGGTGTAGAAAAGTTGGTGGGAATGAACATGCACGAGTGCCCAGTTGCAATTAACAAAGCTTTCTTTGTCACCACTGTCCACTCTTATTTCTCTTGTTTGCAGCGAGCTTGCAGAAATAATACTCCCAAGTTCATCTTCTTCATGCTCCATTACTTTGCCAAACAACTATTTCATATATTGAAAAGAAGGCAAAGATATGATTCCCTGAGGATTATAGATAGACATCCAGGATTGTTGGGAGGGTTTGTAGACAAATGAACCTTGTTTGGCATTGTCTTATTCTTGGATGCTTTTTGTTTGTTTACTTCTTTTCTCACCTAAATTCTAAAAAGTGCAATAGCTTTTTTTTTTTTTTTTGAGATCAGCTAGGTTAGACAAGTTTGATTTAAATGTAATAAAAGGTGCAGTGTTTCTATTTTCTTCATTTAAATAATCATGCCAAGATGATCAAAAAACTTTTCATTTTGTACTTTCAAGCAAAGGTAAGCACAGAACTAACAGAATGACAGAATTGGAAGGGACCTTGGAGGTCTTCTAGCCCAACCCCCTGTACCATTTCAGACAAATGGAGAACTTTTAGTCCAACCCCTGCTCAAGCAGGAGTACCCATACCATTCCAGACAAGTGGCTATCCAGTCTCTTCCTAAAAACTTCCAATGCTGGACTATTCGTAACTTCTGGAGGCAAGTTATTCCACTGGTTAATTGTTCTCACTATCAGGAAATTTCTCACGAGTTGTAGGTTGCTTCCTCCTTGATTAGTTTCCATCCATTGCTTCTTGTCTAAAATATGCCTTCTCCAAAGGCATATTTTAAAAATACAAAGACTAATAGCAATAGCACTTAGACTTCTATACCACTTTACAGTATTTCACCATCCTCTCTAAGCATTTTTACACACTCAGCCAATTGCCCCCAACAATCTGGGTCCTCATTTTACCCACCTCAGAAGGAGGGAAAGCTGAGTCAATCTTGATCCTGGTGGGATTTGAACTGCCAAATTGCAGCCAGCCAATATCAGAATTGACCTGTAGTACAAGCACTCTTGACCACTGCACCACCTAGGCTATATAACTAAAATATGCCTTCTCCTGCCTTGAAGTTACACTGGTAGTAAGGTTTAGTTTGTCACAGCTGGATTTAAAAAGGGTGTGCTCAGTTTGAAATCAGGATCGATAAGTATATCTTTCTGACAAAAATATAAAGATAAAACAGATACAGTATAACACAATTTTAAAAGGTTGAAATTAACTCTGGAACCAAAAAAAAAAAAAAATCACATCATATTAACACAATCAGGCTCAATTTATTAAATAGTTCCAGCACTGAAGACTCCATGGTAGTTCTGATTTGTTTGTTTTCTGTCCAAATTTCAAAAAATTATTCTAAAAGACAATGTGATGACCTGGGGCGTAACACAAAAATAACAAAATCACAAAAGTAGAATAAATTCCCTTTAATGCCTCCAACTTGGCCCCCAATGTCTAGTTATCCTCAGCTGGATATCAAACTCTTCAAAAAACAGTTCTACGAAGAGAGTAAATGCAATCCAAACCCAAAGTAAAGATAATTAGAAATTTAAAAAAAAACCACAAACCATACTGAAATAATTAACACAGCAGGCCAGGATGATAAATTGCAGACTTCCAACAGAGTACCCACAATTGGGAGAATGCCAAAACCCAGATAAGCCTTGTCCAAGATAATGCACGCTTTGCTTTCAGCAAGGAGCTGTGTAAAACACTCCACTTATATCCTGCTCTCCCGGCTGTAACTAATGAAAGGGATCAGGGCCTTTTTCTCTCTCATAAGCCACATTGCTCCCTTCTCCGTTCCTTCCTGCATGCCCTAGGATGCAGGGGATGGCCCTGGATCTCCCTTTGAATGCCCAACCAGACTGTGCCCTTCCCCCATTTCTCCCACAGCCACTGGAGCCATACTCTCACTCCCTGTCCCTGGCAGTCCAATTCCAGACTCATTCGAGTCTGTGCATTCCCCTTGCTTTTATGAAAAGTATTCACACAGAATATGAAGCATATAAAACAGCACCATGAATCATGTTGAAAAAGAACACCCACATTGTCTACTATGAGAAACTTCAGTTAATAGGCCAAGTTTCCATTATGATTTTTTCCCCATCTATAAAAATACATCTCTTCCATTGTCTAGTGGAAAAATGGCTTTGGTCTGAAAACCACAGTTTCCAGACATGCGGGGGTGGGGGGAGCTAAAAGAATGACATTTAAAACATGAATGTTACACGTTGCAACTATGATCAGACAATCAAGACACATTAGGTTTAACAATCAGATTTAGTTTGACATTACTGGTATCAAATTTAGATAGCCTTCTTATTCAACAGTTTGCTAAATGGCTTAAAGAGGTTTTTCTAAACTGTTTGCCAAGATGATAGTGAAACATTAATGTTAAATAAATACCTATAATAAATTGATGTGTGCCTTATAAAAAGGGTCTTGTTTTATATTCGTATGAAAATTTATGAGTTCATTTATCTGATATAGTAGAGAAATGCTACGTCGTCATACAGGCATATTAATGGCCAATTTATTCAATAAAAGTATTTCATAACATATTTTATTAGCATAATTTCAAAAAAGGAAGCTGGAATTTCGTACTTGTCTCTCTTTGATAAAAGAGATGTGGAAAATGGATCCTGGGTCACCCAACCAAAATCCAACCTGTTATACAAGTTGGCATGTTAGACAAAAGCTGTGCAAACAACACAAAATACAGACCCAGATTAGTTTATCTAAAGTTATATTAAAAAAAAAAAAGAAAAGCACCAAACCTACTATATTTTTAGAAAGTAATATAAGGAGTATAGTAGTGTAGGATTCAGATATCTCATTTTCTATTTTGGTGGTTTTACTTTGAAATAAAAATAAAAATAAAAACTGGTACTTACTTATTCTCGGTGGCTGTTACTACTAGCGCAACTAAAATCTGAATCAAAGGTGTTTCGGAGTAAACTAATGGAGTTTGCCATCCACCTGAATAGACAAGAAGGTTTTAATCCATTGGAGGGGCCTCCTCATTAGACTACCGTCAGTTGTTTTGACTCCAAATGGCTTTTCAAATGAAATTATAAGCTGCTTGGACAGTGAGAAGATGGATGCCATGTCTTTGGGGCAATGATGAAGCAGTGAAGGGATGGATAAAACCCATGAAGGACAGGATCTCACCGCCTTAATGGAGTTTGGAAAGCATAATTATGATACTGCTAAGTTCTCGAGACCAACACAAAAATCACAGGCAGGATGAAGATGGAGTCAAGATATTATCCTGGAAAGGGATGGCAGTTCCCTCCTCCCTCTGTAGGGTTTGGATCCCCAGTGGATCCTGTTCCATTGGGATTATATGGAATGCACAATCTTTTAACAGAGAATGATCTTCATTGCAAACATGTCTAAACTTTTAGAAGGCCTAAACACCTCAAAAGGTGCCGTGTTTCTCACAAAATAAGGCCGGGCCTTATCTTTTTTTGACCCCTGAAAAAACGGCTAGGGGCTCTTTTCGGGGGTGACTTGGGCCCACCTAGAGCGGCAATTTCTGGAGCAACTTGGACATGTCTGCACAACCTTGTTATTTCCCTGTACTGTATTCCCCTCTACTGTAAGAGGACATATTTCCCTTTGCTGTGCATCTACTTACACATCAGGAAAGGAATACTTTGTCAAAACATACAGCTTGACATGTATATTAAAAATAAACAATTACACGGAAATGTAGAGATAGTGCATACATTCAACTAAAATCTGCCTTGTTCTTACTTATTTCCCAGTATTTTGAGAAGCAAAAAATGATGCCATATTGGGAAAAAAATAATTTAAATGTTTGATGGCAATGCATCTGACCAACTATCCCAGAACTTCAGAATTGCAAATAAACTGTTCAGGAAATGCAATTATAGAAAGGTGTGATCTAAAGCTCAAGGTCAAGGGGGGATTCCAACTGAATTCAAGGATGCAAGAATCAAATTTAGGATGTAGAAGACATTCAATAAGTATCTGGATATTCCCACACATCCTTTTTTCCAAGGAGAACCCATGTAGACAATGTCTTGTGAGCAACGTTTTCTAAATATGTAATCTGGTCACACAGTCTTCACTCTCTGAATACATGCAAATGATTATCAGAGTATTAGGGATTCTAGTAGTTCACCCTGTGATTTGAAGAGTCAGTTGCACCGTCTTTATTATTCATTTTGAGCTAAAAAGATTAGACTTGCCATTGAAACTTTGCCTAAAGCAAATCTGGGATCCCCCTCCAGGCAAAACCTCTTTGGATTTCCAGGGGAAATCATACTGAGCCGCCATCACACAAAGCAACATTGATAGGTACCACGATTCAGTGAAAAACAGATCTTTAGGGGGGTGGTTGAACTAAATGCATTGACACATTACAAGATCAGGGGTGAAAAGCATGGTAAGAGAAGCAAACCACTCTTGATGGGATTTAAGACGAGAAAAATGATAGGCAGAACACAGCTGACACAGCTGTTGAAGTACAGCTGGAAACAAGGAATTATTTTGGGGGGGAAAGGCAGAACACCAGGGACAATCTGATTCTCCCTCCTCCCAAAATCTAATACCTGGTATGTGTTATGTGGTGCACAAATTTGGCTCTTCATCCATTTTTCTCTAAGTGTGCTTCCCAATTCTAATTGTCTAAGAGGGAGAGGGAAGACAAAAAACATCAACAACAATGCAGAAGTACAAAGGTGTTTCTGCTATAAACTCTTGGCCCGCAGAATAAAGGATTTCTAAATTTATAGGCAGCAGGTGTTTCAGATTTATTTTTTTTTACACTGCAGCATTTTTCAGAGCAGAGGATAGATACATTAAGAATGTGCTACATGTAAAAGATTATAATGTTGGCAAGAAACACCAACACTTAATCGTAATTTAAGATGAAAGACAGGGCTGGGGAAAGGATTATCAGGGGTCACCTGCATTCAGTTGTAGAATTTCTACACTTTCTGCAATCAGCTCACACCTTTCAGCTTTCTGCTGTAACTGCAAATCCAGACATGCCTTATCATTCTACACAGTTGCCCAGATTGTCTGTCACTGAAAATGTATGCTTCTTTGTGAGTCTAGGTGGAAATTCTCATTTCCAGTGTCCCATTTCTACACTGTCTGGCATTTTCAATCTTGCCTTTTTGTTTGATTGACAACCTAATTGATCAAGTAAATGTGCCCCAAGACTTTCCCTCTGATCACGATGCGTCAAAATGCAAAATCTAAATGTTTCCATTCATGCAAAAAGCCCAAGAGTTGGGAAGGAAGAGAGGAAAAGAACCAAAATTCCTTTGCCCATACTTTCCCCGCCGGCAATACAAATTGATTTTTATTTTCAGCCATTCCTACAACAGGCAAGCCACTGACCATGATACATGCTTGGATAAATCTCTGGAATGGACTACAGCACGCTGTCAACCATAAGGTGATTTTGAGAAAAATCTAAAAAAAAATCCATTATTTTATCTTTGTGGGTTTTTTTAAAGTCTTGTAATAAACAGTCCGTAGCTTTCTTGAGAAAACAATTGTTGCAATGATTATTATGGCTGCTGGATTGACAGCAGACTCCACCTCCCATTTTTTTTACCAGTCATATTGATGAATTTTCTTTGTTTCATTGTTCTATTATTTTACTTTTGCTTTGTTCAAACTTCTTTTTTATATCTTTTTTTTTTTACAGTTGTGAGCCATCTACAGTAATCCCTTGATGAGACAGGTGGCAAATATACTTAATAATAATTATAATTATTAAAACCAATCTCTACTCCAAGTATCAATCCCTGATTTTTTTTTTTGTAAAGCATCAAAGGGATTTGTATTTTTCTTGATGACAACATGAATGACCAAATCCTGCCTGCATCTTACCTTCCTGATGCCTTCCGAAGGGTTTGCTACACAGTTATCAGCTCCGTTGTTCTTACTGATGGTCTTCCACAGCTCAGCAAAAGTGCTGTCTTGCTCTAAAGGGTTGGTGCCTTTTGCTTTAAAGTACTCATACACGGCTGAATCTCTGACAGTCCCATATGAGACATCCATTTGCTTGGAAAGGTCCTGAAACGTTCTGAAATGGAAGAGGAATCAAAGGGTTATTGGAAGGAAGGGAAAGATGCTGGCTTTAGCAGGCTGAAAAAAAAATTCTGCAGGAGGAAAACATCAAAACTCCAATCATCCTGCTTGTTTTCATTTGATTCCCCCCCCCCTTTTTTAAAAAAAAATAAATAAAAGAAGTGTTGTCCTGCCTTTAGGTTGGACAAGAAGACAGGGCAAGAGAGGATTCTCTCTTTTGAATCCTGAGGAAGAGGAATCTTCTCAGATTCTGGTGATCAGAGGTTGCACTCAACCACCTGGGGAAGGAAGGTGGCAAGGCTTCATCCCAAATGAAGACAAGTTTTCAAGTTCTTCTAACTGGCATGTTGTCTTTGTGTATAGACGTGTGTGTGTGTGTGTGTGTTTGTGTTGGTTTAATGTGATGAGCCTAATGCAACATATGTTTACCGGTTGTTTATCTTTATTTGTATCCCACCTTTATTATTTTTACAAATAACCAAAAGCAGTAAACATATCCAACATATCTTTCTCCTCCAATTTTCCCCACACAACAACTCTGTGCACTGCACTCTTTGTAATTATTTGTATCCTGTTTTTATTATTTTTACAAATAACTCAAAGTAGTGAACATGTCCAACATATTTTCCTCTTATTTTCTCCACAGCAACAACCCTGTGAGCTGAGTTGGACTGAGAGAGTGGGACTGGCTCAGAAGGCTTTCATGGCTAAGATAGGACTAGAACTCCACTTTCTATTTGAGGATCTTCACCTCTAGAATCAAACTGGTTGTAGATTTGCTACATTTCCTGAAGCAAAGAAGTAGGCAAGGGTACCAATTGTAAGTAATTATGGTCAAAGAGAGAAAAAGTGTCCACAGATTGCCGATCCCTGAAGTGGAATCTCCTTTGATATAATGGGGTGCTTTGGAGATTTAGCTCTGCAGTGGGTTGGATTGTCTCTTTGCACTTTATCATTAGACAGTTTAAAGAAGATATATAAACATTAAAAAGGAAACAAGAACAAAAGCACAGCAAAGGATTTCAAATGTGATGGAAATTACAATTTTTCCAGTACATCATTAGTTAAGGATGAATACTGAATATATTTTATCATTGTGGAGACTGAAAATTGCTCTAAGATAAGCATGAATATCCAGAATTGTAGTCAGTACAGTATAACTAACTGCATGGTATGATAAGAACAGTAAATTCAACCTATATTATTGAGAATCTATTCAGATTTAAACATCCCATAAAATTGAAATATGTACCCTATGTGTGGAGAAACCCAATTTTTGGATGTAATACAAATGTATGTATTAACGTGAAGTCTAAGAAAGGTTTCCATTCTTCATTTAGTGTAAGTTGAATTCTATATCATATTTACTTTGAAGATAGGAAATCATTTTAGATATAAAATGACACTCCTGCAACTTAATTTAGCAGGAATCAAACAGTCTCCAGCAAAAAGAATACAATATTCTTGTGTTAGTCAAAGCAAATTCAGTGTACCTTGACCAATTGGACAGTTTAATAAAGTTTAATAAAAATATTAAAGGCTATAACAGGAATCCAGTATGACAGAATGGCCCAGCTTGTTCATTCTATTTCCATCAATTTTTAGAGAATGAACTGTTCACTTTAGCAATCAGGAGGTGACCATTATATTAATGATAAAACATTTTATACGAAATATAATCTTTGGGTACATTGAATATTATTTCACTATTCTCACAGTTGCATATCTATTACTGCATTCAGATTTTGCATCCATTTGACTTCTTCAAAAAATGGTATTAGCAGTTAATAAGGCCCAGTTGATATTCTGAGTTGTTTTATAAGTTTGCAAATTCACTCAAAGGTCTAAGTACTCCTGCTTGTTTCTGCAGTTCTTTTAATATTATCCTATTTAGTATTTATATACTAATGAGACCACCATTTTGTGGCATATTGTTCTTTTGATTTAAGACTCTCACCCCTATAACACCACAAACCAGGTACATGATTATGTCACTAAGCCTATTTTCCCATCCGTCATAATCAGTTGCATCCTCCTCTTTCTCCTCCATCTCTTCCACCTCCTCCTCTTTCTCTTCTTCTTCCTCCTCTTCTTTCCCCTTCCTTCTCCTCTCCCTGCTCCCTCCTCTTCTTCTTCCTCCTTCTATTTGTCTTCCTCTTCCTCCCCTCTCTTCCTCTTCTCCTTCCCCACCTCCTCCGGCACATAAGCCACCACCTTCAGTAGAACAGAGACCACAAGTCCTGCTTCCATTTTCTGCCACCTTTAATAAAGAATAATGGAGGAATACTTGGAAAATGCCTCAAAAGAAATATATAAAAGACATTCTAACCAAAGCAGTATTTACAAAAATACTTTATCTCTTCTCATCCCTAGTAACACCGCTGTGAAATGCATTCTGATATCTGTATATTCTTTTTTTTTTTTTTTGCAATATGCTAGACAGTGTTTTCACTATGAAGGCATCTTTGTAATTATTGTTCACTAATTACATACAATTAGAGCAAAACAGCATCTAGGGGCAATACACAGATAGGCAGAAAAGCTGTCAGAATGGGAGACCAAACGGTCTCACCCCCTTCTATTTTCTCCCATCTCATGTCTGCAACATTAGCAAAGAAGCAAATCTCTGATGAATGTGAAAAGATCAACATGAATTAAAAAGCTGAACTTAAGACGGGAAATTGTTGTGCATTCTTCCCATGCCAACCTCTGCTCAACAAAATACATAATTGTCATGAAACTCCAGTTACGGGTTCACATTCATCCTGTACATCTGAAATATTAATTTCCTTCCCTTGCATTGATATTTATTCCTTCTTCTTTGGTGGGCCACTAAAGCTGCATTCATCTTGTTGACTGCAAATTCATCTGTTTAACTATATGCATCTAGCTGATTATGTAATTAAAATCTCCTAATTATTTTTCAGCTGTAGCTTAGTTAATTTGTACTTACTCTAATCTTTTCTCCTTTTAGAGCTTTTAACTGTGACTTCTTCTCTGAAAGGCACAGAGTCATCTAGATGATTAATGTTGCTTGTATATCACTATGTAAGCAACATGTGTTTTACTAAAGGCCATGAGGGAAAAAAAATCAGACCCTAAGAAAAATCACAGGCAAACATTTTTTCATGAAATAGAAATAAATATTGCAACTATTTGATTTTCCCATTTATAGTTTCAACACTATGCTTTTGATAATCAGTAAATTAGAGATCAGCTGTGCATAATTATGCACTGTAAATAAACATTGTTTGGGGAAAGTTAAGGTTTAAATCTGTCTTCCCAAATCATGCACTGTCCTGATGACAGAGTTCAGGGAATTATGGGAGTTGAATTTTCACACATCTGGAGGAATAGGGTGTTCTGTATGAAAATAGTTTACTCCAAATTCGCTAATCTGATTGGCTAAGAAAGCCAGCATAGGGATTGGTTCACTAGGAACCAATTGAAAGGAACTGCTAAAAGGCGGTTAAATCAAACCAATGTCATTGGCTACAAGCCGGAAGGTAAGCCGTATATAAAGGCTGCCGCGGCTAGAGCCAAACTTATGTTTATCTTTACTGTTGCAAATAAAGACGTTTACTGTTGGAACCTGGTCTACCTCGCATTTTTCCGGACGGAACATTGGCGACGAGGATGGGATCATCCTAAAACATGAGACTGTGCATGCAGCGAATTGAGACCCAGGCTGAAGCGATGGCCGGAAACAATGCACTGCCCGCACCCTTCAACCCCAATGAAGAGGATTGGGAATCCTACGTAGACCGTTTCCAAATGTACTTGGAAAGTAACAAGATGGAAGAGATCTCAGACCAGCGTAAGAGGGCTGTCTTCTTAACATATTGCGGACCAACTATTTTCAAAATGGCCAAGGCATTAGCGAAGCCCAGAGACGTAAAGTAAATGACCTGGCCCGAACTCCAACGAATGTTGAAGGCTCATTACGCACCAGTGGTGTCAAATCTCATCAAATGGCACGAATTCTACCTAAGGGACCAAAAAGAAGGCGAGACCATCGCTGATTTTGTGGCAGCCCTCCGTCAACTGTGGGGAGCATGTGAGTTCCTGAACTTAGACGAAGCAATGCGAGATCGAGTAATATTGGGTTTAAGAGACTCTAATTTACAAAGCAAGCTGCTAAATAAACCCAACATAACCGTAGCCGAAGCAATCGCAGAACAGCCGCAGAAGCCACGAAAAAGTCAGCAGCCACAATGAAACAAATGAACACGAACAACAACAAAGCGAGCCTAACTAGAGGGAAGAAACAATTTCCCGCCACCACACACCATGAAGATTTTGATGAGACATCAGAATCCGGAGAGGAAGACGATGGGGTCCTACCGACTAACCGTAGACGATGGTAGGGAATGGAAGCGGCACGTAGACCAGCTTCGTTCCCGAAACATTGAAAGAAATACAAACTCACAACCACAAATAATAAAAAATGATGAAAATCAAACCAAAGGGGGGGGGGAATACAAGAAAATAATAAAGAACCTTTTAAAATAAACCCAGAACATCTTAACAAACAAAAAGAGCAAAAAAGAAACTTACAGTTAGATGAAACTTGCGGGAAAAATCCAGTCGAAGGGGCCAGCCAAGCCAGCTCAACCTGCCCGGAGAAACCAGGAGGGAGCGGCGAAACCACCGGCCTGAGAAACTCAAGCGGTAGCAAAATGGCTGACTCACCCTTCCAGGCGGTTCCATGGAGAAGAGCCTGAGAGACAGCAACCCCATCCGAACCGGTTGAAGTCTCCAGCGAAAATGAACCGCGCAAGTCCAGTAGAGTCAGAAGAAGCCCCACCTACCTGCGCGACTGTGTCCCCACGTAGGACTAAACCAAGAGGGGAGGGGTGTTCTGTATGAAAATAGTTTACTCCAAATTCGCTAATCTGATTGGCTAAGAAAGCAGCATAGGGATTGGTTCACTAGGAACCAATCCAAAGGAACCACCAAAAGGCGGTTAAATCAAGCCAATGTCATTGGCTACAAGCCGGCAGGCAAGCCATATATAAAGGCTGCCGCGGCTAGAGCCAAACTGTTCCGTTTATCTTTACTGTTGTAAATAAAGACGTTTACTGTTGGAACCTGGTCTACCTCGCGTTTTTCCTGACGGAACATAGATTTTCCTTCCTATCACAGGTGGGTTTGGAAAAAGGAGCAAGCAGGAATTTCTTGTTGTCTAAAATAAGACCTGCACAATTTCACAGTGATTTGAAAGCTTCTGGGGAAGCTGCTAGCCTACATCTCCAGTGAATATGAATTCTTTCTTTATATGTATTTATTCAGTTTGTGTTCTGCCTGACTCCAACTCTGAGTGGCTTACAATAACAAATAATACAAAAGTAGCAAAATACATAAAATTAATCAAAACTAGTACCACAGTGACTGCAACATAATCACAAGATAACACTCCAACAACAAATCAAGGATAAACTTCACAAACAAAGGGGTTTCTTCCATTGGTGGGATTCAGCCAGTTCGCACCACTTTGGAAGAACCAGTTGTTAACTTTCTGAGCAGTTTGGTGAACTGGTTGATGAAAGAAATCATTAGGGCAGAGAACCAGTTGTTAAATTATTTTAATCCCATCACTAGTTTCTTCTACTTTATCCCAAGTCCTAGGGAAATAGCCAGGTCCTTAAAGCTTTTTGGGTTATCATTAGGGTAGGAAATGCAGGAATCTCAGAGGACAGATCTTGCTACAGAAAGATCCCACCTCCTGGGATCTCATGAGCTGACTACCTTGTGAAAAAGGCACCCTCAACTTGATCACAGGATAAATAAGCAAGGTCCTTCTTTATTACATTTCCTTTGTGCTTCAGAGCTTCATATATTTAAGGTTCCTGAGAAGAACACTCTGCTGGTAACTATTGTTCAAAACACAGAAAGATTTTGAAAATTCTAAGAAATCAAGAGAGATGACCTGTTGTTCTAGCTGAAAAATTGGCAAAATGGTAAATATTTAATATATATTTAAAATATTAAAAAAACAAAAACAAATGCTTCTTGGTTAATTGTTGTCTCTCAGTGTTATCCTTCATCTGTAAAGACAGATGAATGAGAAAATCCTTTCAAATATATTCATTAAGTAGACAAGTGCAACAAAATGAATGGATTTCTTTTATGTAACTTCATTTTATTCCAATCATTTTTTTTTTATTTTTATTAGTTTTCAATAAACAAATATACACAAACAAAACACAAAACATCAAAACATAAAACTTCTTTTTGGAAAGCGGCTTAGTCCCGGGTGACATCTTTTTATACAGATATAAATTCAAAATTCATGCTCACTTTTTATCCCATTTCATATCTTATTTACCATTCTACATTTTCTATATAGCTTCTCCCATCTTTTAACTCTCTTAATTCTATTTTATTTATTTCATCTCAATTTAAATCATTATGCATATTTCTTTTGTCTGTTCTATTTCAATTTTCTATTATCTTTCTCATTAACACAACATTTCTCCTGTAATCACAGATTGAAGTATGACGCCTTTAAATCTTTCCCTTAAATTTAACACTTAAAATAAAAAATACTTTTCATTCTGATTCAACTTAGTGCATTCTGAAGTTGCTTCCTATATTATAAAATAGAAAAAAATAATAAGTTTATAATATGATTAAAACAATAATCCATAGCAAATTAAACTTTATTATTAAATCCAATTTTCTAACATTATTTCAAATATAAATACAACAATACAATCTTGTGTACTTTTTTTTTAATTATATTTTTACCCAGTATCACTAAATAAATCTTGTTTCTTTACATCTTGTTTTAAACCTTTGTAACTTCTCTTCCCTTTGTCCCTTCTTTTCCTCTCCAATCCTGCCTTCACCCCCTTGTCTCCTAGTATATCTTTTGTCTGTTCTATTTCAATTTTCTATTATCTTTTCTCATGAACACAAAATTTCTCCTGTAATCACAGATTGAAGTATGACACCTTTAAATCTTTCCCTTAAATTTAACACTTAAAATAATATATACTTTTCATTCTGATTCTACTTAGTACATTCTGAAGCTACTTACTATATTATAAAATAAAAAAGAATAATAAGTTTATAATATAATTAAAACAATAATCCATAGCAAATTAAGCTCTATTATTAAATCCAATTTTCTAACATTATTTCAAATATAAATACAACAATACAATCTTATGTACTTTGCAGAATCTCTTTTTTAATCATATTTTTACCCACTATCTCTGAATAGATCTTGTTTCTTTACATCTTGTTTTAAACCTTTGTAACTTCTCTTCCCTTTTTCCCTTCCTTTCTTCTGCAATCCTGTCTTTTTACCCCCTTGTCTCTTAATCTCCACCTTCTTAATCTCCACCTTCTGTATTTCTCTTTTCTGTTGGTTTCTGACATTGTATCGATTTTTCACCTTATTTTTTCCTTTTTTGGTTGTTTTTTTAAGTCTTAAATTCTCCATTCTCTTTCCCCTCTTTCCCTTTTCTTCCCCGGCTAAAGTTGTTTGTTCATTAAAGATGGCTTCTTCTTCATCCCAATCTTCTTGTTCTTATAGTTTCTGGTAGGTAGAAATTGCCATTTCTAAAAAATGGAAAACAGATCCAGAAGAGCCCTTCCCTTCTTGATCCTCTTCTTTTAGCTTTTTAAATTCAATTTTCAGTTCATCAACAACTAGTGCCATTGTAGAAAGTTTTTTGAGACAACCCAGACTTCCGGTTTGCAAGGCTTTGGCGGTGGCAGGAATCCGCGATTGTGCACGATTCCTGCTGTGCTCGCCGCTGGAGTGCCCTCGATCCAGCTGGATTTGGGGGCTATAGTTACCCCGTAGAGGTAACTGAAGACAGGGGAGACTCAGCAGGGGTCTGAGGGAATCACAACCCCCCCTCCTCTGCTGGCTTAACTCCCTTTTCCAAAAGTGGTGGAGTGGCGGTCAGCAATGGCCGCCACAAAGAAGCTTTCATCCGGATAAGAATGTGCAGGAGGAAGCTGAGAAAGTGAACGTTTTTGGCTAATCGGGATGACAAGTAATATTTAAATACCCTGGAATTTAAGTTTTATTAAAGATACATCGTTCCTGACAAAGATGGAAGAAGCGGCGAATGAAAGTAAAAAGGGAAAGTTTGTTTTTTCTTACTCTCCTTCTTTACGGTGATAGCAAATGAATGGAGAAATCGGAAAAACCCATTTTGGCATCAGCAGGTAATTAAATTGAATATTGAAGCCAAGGGGACAATAAAGATTTTTGAGCATTGAAAAAAAACAAAAAACTTTTTTTGCTATAAGTGGGAAGGGAGAGGAAAAGAATTAATATTAAGATTTTCTTGGTGGAGGCTATAATCTAATCTAATATAATCTAATCTTTATAAGATTAGAGTGAAACTGTAACTAAAATATATATTTTAACTGGAGCTTTATAACTGAACTATAACCCCAGGAAGAGAAAATATAAAAAGAAGAAAGTGCTAAATGAAACAGACTGTGTGTATTTGGATTGCTTGGTGACTTTGGGATTTTGGGAAATTATTATTATATTTCATTATTTCAATCATTATTATATTGCTGTATCCACATGCCTTGCTCCAAGTTACTGTGACATCTTCAAAATAAACATCCTATTTATCTTAATCTATTTATTATATAGCTTAAATAAACACTACATAAGTTTGTTTGTTTTTATTTCTTCATAATTGTGTTTCCTTTTCTATATTGTAAGCCAACCTGACCAATCAGGTGGAGTAGATGGATGGATCAGAAACACCACAAGTAGTTTTCCTTTCTGTTCACCTTTGCCACTCATTCGTCTTTCTCATTATATAACAAAACCCAAAAATTTGGCAGTCATTAATCCCTTGTCACCTGCCCAAACACAGCTTTCCTGGAAATCCGTCAGCAACAATCACTGCCACAAAACTCTTCCAGCCATTAGCACCATCAGGATGAGGACTGAAATGCAGATCCTGAATGATGGCTGCTTTAAATTAACATGATTTCTTTTTTTACATGAAGGCACAATTACATTTTGTACTTCCACAAAGAAGAGGCACAAGGTTTGCCAAATTACATTTTACTGAAGTAAGTCATTTCGCCTGGCATAATACTAACTGTGGGTGATGACTTAAGAGGCCCAAAGAGTAAAATTTTCATATCCACCCATTTTGTCACTGGAGATTTCATCCTTCTGGCTCACAGCACTAACCAATAAACTCCCCTTAAGCAGGATATCATTTATTTGCCTTGGTTCTAATCAAATTAAGTTTCTTGGCATAATTTAAGCTAGTTTTCTTCTTTAAAGTTGTGCTCATTCATCTGCCTTACATTATTTTCTTACTGTGCTGGATTCTCAGTCCTGGGTGAGAATCATCTCAATAAAAGAAAAGGAAGATAAGCCATAAGAAGGTGGAGGAAAATTAGGCTAAATATCCACAATATTTGCAAAATGATGTTGACACAGTGGATGAAGCACATGTATTCAAACTTTATTAGCTCTCTTTCCACAGGGGAGTTGCTTAAGCCTAACTTAGCTGCATATGAAGAGTATCTTCTCTGCAAGAGCTATGATCCTAGCAAGAGAGTTCACTTTTTACAGTGCAAGCCATATGCCAGTTCTTTGTCAATTTCAAAAAAAAACAGGCCAGACAATACTAATAGAGAGCTTAAAACAAAGTCACAGTTGTAAGCAATACCAATATTAGCACTGTCCCAATATCTAAGGGGCTGCCACAAAGACGGGGTGTGTGTATGTCAACCTATTCTTCAAAGCACCAGAAGGCAGGATAAGAAGCAATGGGTGGAAACTAATCAAGGAGAGAAGCAACCTAGAACTAAGAAGAAATTTCCTCCCAGTTAGAACAATTAATCAGTGGAACAATTTGCCTCCAGAAGTTGTGAATGCTCCAATACTGAAAGTTTTTAAGAAGAGATTGGACAATCAGTTGTCTGGAATGATATACTGTAGGTTCTCCTGCTTGGGCAGGGTGTTGGACTAAAAGTACTTCTGCAAGATGCTTTTTTAAAGCAGGCCTTCCCAAAGAACAATGTTGTCACTGAAGCCCAAAGGAGCTACAAGTTTCGATGCCTACCGAAAAGACAAGCTGTTGTCCCCACGAGCCGTTGTGCTAAGCCAATTGTTCATTTACTGCACTGTCATATTCATTAATATTCTCATAGTCTAACATCATGTTCATTAATATTGTAATGGTTCAGGAAGGACAGAGCCAACAACCCGACCATTTGACAAATAGAGTGGCAACTTCATCTTTCATTACATTTTCCTTATACCAAGCGTCCTTGTGTACAAAGAGGAATAAAATGTACAAAAGGCCCTGTGGAACGATCCAGCTGGCAATGGGGAAAAGTGCAGTTTGGCAGGGCTTCTAAACGAAGGCAGACACTTGCACTGCTGACATAAACACCATAAGCATTCCTAAAAGTTAATCTGCAGAGGTTTCAAGAAAGACTGGAATCTTTCATTTCAACCCTTAGCGCTAAGTTTTTATTAACAGTTGCATTTGCAAATTAGCCTGTTTTGCAGAACTGGGAATAGTTACCATACCCTAGTTTTATGGAGAGATTTACTGCCACCATTATGGAGCTGCAATATTTCTAAAACTGCTGCAATGCTTCTATTATTCTTGGCATATGTCATGAAAGAAGCAAAGCATAAATAGAGTCTTAATGGCAAGGGAGCCAGCAAACTTATGGAGTTCTTATCAAGATCCTGATAGAACACTTTTTTTTACTATTTAACAGGAATGACTGCCCGTTTTTAAAGGTAGATGTCTAGCCATTTTGACTATGTGATTGACAGCAGGAATAGGTACATAGCTAGAAGATAGGCAGAGAGAGGGAGGGAGGGAGGGAGAGAGAGATGATAGACAGACAATAAATAGATCATTTTTATTACTTGAGCTAAAACATACAAAATGAGGAAGAGTATAAATTCACAAAACAAAATTCTGAAAAAGAGTAAAGGATTTGGAAAAACAGATGATAGCACCAATTCTATTTACACAATTAATACTATGCTGCCTTTTAGTACACCCAATCATATTCTTTTGTCCATGCCACTAAGCCATTCTATAAGAAGAAGGTTAAAGAAGAATTATGCTCTGCTAAGATAAGCGACCTGCTGAAGTTCCCGGAATGAACAATACAGGGCTCTGGATCTGCAAATTTCCATTTGGAGCATTGTTAGTTTTAGATCCTTCCTTCCTTCCTTCTTTCCTTCCCTCCCTCCCTCCATTTTCCCCTTTCTTTCTTGTTCTCCCTTTCCTCCATTCAAGTCAAGGGGCACCTTTAAAATGTCTCCTGCTAGTATTTATTATAAGTATTATCAATATTAAATTTCTAGCTATAATAAATAGGAGTGGGCAAAAAAGAAATAAGAGTACTTTGATATCTCTAAATATTTGAACTGGCACACATATACTGAACATAGAACACTCAACATTTGATTTAAAAAAGCACCTATTTAATGAAAAAAAAATGAGTTGTATGTGAAATTTAAGATACCATTTATGTGGACTGAGGTTTGAAATTGCTGACTTTTATATTTATTTACGTAAGCACTACTGTAAATACTTTGTAATACAGTTTTCAATATTCTTGAAAGCAGCCTGATAAATGAGCACGATTAAGGTTTAACCATTTTGTGCAAACTGGCATCCCAAGTAAGAACGGAACAAAATACAATGAGAATGCTATCTCTTCATCCTTCTAATATATGTACTACATGAACAATAATACCAAAGAATAAAATTAAAGGAACCTAAACTCAACCAACAGGAAATAATTATTTTAAGCATTTGCAGACTTGACCTAAGTTTTGATTGATGACCTGAGAAATCATCTATATGTGCAATCAAAGCACAAACTTTTCTAGTTAGGAACATGGAGCCTTTTTTCCATGGGGATTCAGAATTAATTAATTTAGTAGATGCTTGTTCAGAAAAGAATTTACTTTGGGTACAGGGCATGAATGAGAGAATCACTAAGGGAGGCCTTTAAAAAAGATTATCCTGTCCTAAGAAAGAGAAGAAAAGATACTCAAAATAATGATTTTGTTTAGTATAAGATGGAACAGAGAGAAAGTTGGACAAGCTGATAATGATTCTTGATGGCCAAGGGTAATAAGACATAAGATAGACAACGATATGTGTTAATAAGGAAGAAAGGTGAAATTTCTGAGCCATTTTTGTCTATTTTAAAGATCTCCTTGAGATGTTCCTTGAGACCCAAAACTAACTGTCCAGTGTTTTAAACTTGACTGCAGAAAAGAGAGCAAATTGTGTTACCCTAGATCTGGCAATGCTTGTTTTTTACTAGAAAACAAAAATGGAGAATAACCTAAAATATCAGAAGAAAAGTAACAATCCAACTTTGGCTGGGCCCAGGAAAAGGAATAGCTCTTCTCCCTTGATTTTTCATTCTCCCTCATCCATGAAATTGGTCTGCCCAATTATCTAGTTATGCCTTTACTTGAGCAAGAAAACACACTCATTAAAGCAAAATATTTAATTCTTGCAACGTAATTAAAGAAAACTGTATCCAGATTTAAAGTAAAATTCAGTCCCAGAAGTAGTTTTCAGTTACTTTATGTAAATTAAATATATTCCAAAGTTAGCATGAAAGCTATTTTGTCCAAATTAGAAATATCTGGCAACTGACACATATTCTTATTTAAAATAAAAATTAAAAAAAAATACTTTGATTATGTGTGCAGATTTGTCTCCTGCCTACTTTATTCTCATTTCTTCAATCACTCAGCTTCAGAAACCTCAGTTATTAAAGCATTAATAACAGGTTTTTTTTTAAGAAAGGCTGACACAATTGATTTAGATTTAGCAAGTCAACTGTTACTAACTGGACTAGCAAAGATGTGTGCAGTACTCTAGTTTTTAAAAGTTGGATCAATTTTTGTCTATTACTGGTTGGTTTCTTTAATTTATTTGATCTGTGCATTATTTGACTGTTGTAACCATTATCATACATTTTATGTAGAATATGTAAGAAAGAGAAAGACTGTTTCTGAGAAAGAAAAAACAGAGAAAGACAATTTGCTGTGCTCTGCAGGAATTGGAGTCAAACAATCATCACTCAAATTTTAGGAGCAATTAATCTTGCCATTTCTCTAAAGAAAATAAAATAGAGACATCTAGAACACAAATAGGGACATAACACTATGTATGGTATGTGTGTATAATGTGGTGTGATGCTCTACAAATCTGCTGAGAGAATTTCTCTGAGAAACTAGTTACAGTCCCAAAGAGCCTGGTATTATGCACAAAGTAAAAGACAAATAAGGTAGCCATAAATAAGGAACTATTAACCACTGTGAAAACTAATCAAATAGAAGATTACCAGGATTGACTGATCCCCAAACTGGCTGATCATTCAATTAATTGACCTGCCAATTTGGGCAGTTCTACAAAGCAATTTCCACTAAAAATGGTGTCTGGACAGCCTCTAAAGCTATTAGATACCTTCATGAAGAGCCTGTCCAAAATTTTGCAATCTGATAATATCAAAGTAAGACAATCTTCCAGTCCTTTCTCCTCTTCCCATTATAGTCCAGGAAAGTTGCCTGATATTTATCATCAGCTACATGAAGGGAAAGAAATAGAGACATAATAGAAATGAAAATGACTCTGATTAGCCAAAAGTTGGGATTCAATATGTTTAGTTATTTCCTCCTCTTTAAGATATCTTCAGAAGGTGTTTACCCACTTTAGTTCAAATTCTACCTTGCAATGGGGAAGAACTCAAAACTTTTTAACTTTTGAGTTTTCCAAAATGTGAGTTATTGAACCTGCAAAAAGTTGGTTCATTATTGAACTGACAACTTCATTTCAGGTGAAGTCTCTTAGTATTGCCCAGTGTCAAAGTGTGTGGAAGTTGCATCTAGGTAGTGTGATAGCTGAAGAAAATTAGTTGAGTAAACAAATCCAGTGGTACAAATTTAAATAATGAACAACTAGGGTGTTTTTGCAAAGCAATAATACTCCAGTTGCAAAGATCTGGATGACTTACATGGTTTCGGAAGCCTAAGTATGGTAACATCAGCTTTCTTTTCATTTTTCTTTCTCCTGTTCTGAAAACTGAAAAATGTTTATGCTATGAAATCAGAATGGACAGAGGGCTTTCTCTATGTCAGTCCCATTAATCTTAGGGCAGAGATATTTTAGAGAGAGGAAAAAAAAACCCTCCTTTCAGAGCTCTTGAATCTGACAGAAGATGCTTCAGGGTGACTCTGATGCAGATGTCTTCCTCTTCCCCCTTCTTTTTAGAAGCTCTTTCCTATAAGCTTTTTCCTAGAAGCTGTTAAGGTAACCAAGTCAAGGAAGCTACTTCAACAAAATACATAAAGTGAGTCTGGAAAAATCTTGAGATCAAAGCTGAATGGAGGAAATATAAAGGCAATTGACAACTGGGCAGTGCCTGCATTATGATATTCAGCTGGAATAATTGACTGGACTCAGCTAGAACTTGATAACTTGGATCGAAAGACAAGAAAACTTGTCTTTCAATGCACCTTGCTCTGCACCCAAAAAGTGATATTGATTGATTGTATTGCCTAGATCTAGGGTGGCAGAGGACTCTTACAGGTGAAACAAGCTGTGGAAGAGGAAAAAATACCAGCTTAAATGACTACATTAAAAATGCAAAAGAACTGCTGTTTGAAAGAGGTGCAAAAGGAAAACAGCAAGACTAAAGCAGATTATTGAAAGGAAACAATTGAGTTTCTAACTGGAAAAAGAAGCCTATGCACAGTCAACACCTGAAGGACATTGAAGGAAAGGAAGACACAAAGCTGGAGCTGGTTGGGATCATAGGTGCTGAAGAAAGAAACTGAAGGCTTCATCTTGGCTTGCAAATCAATTCCATGAAAGCAAAAATTCAACTTGTCAGCAACAACAGCAAATGTTGCTTATGCAACAAGAAAGATGAAGCAATGGATCACCTTATCAGTGGCTGCAGCAAAATGTCACAGACTGATTACCTGCAACATCATTATTGAGTTGCCAAAATCATACATTGGAAGCTTTGCCAGAAGTTTGGATTCAAATGCAACAAAAATTACTGGGAACACCAAATTGACAAAGTTCGTGAAAATGAACAAGTCAAGATCCCGTGGGATTTTCAGATTCAAATAGACTGATATCTGGCCCACAGCACACATGACATCACTACTGTGGAAAAGAAAAAAAATGGTTCATTGATATTGCAATACAAGGTGATGCACAAATTGAAGAGAAACATCTAGAAAAAAATATCAAAACGTTCTTGATTTGCAAATTGAACAAGCAATTATGGAGGAAGAAATCAATGGTTATGCCAATAATAATAGGGGCCCTTGGAACAATACCCAAAGGGCTTCATACCCAAAATTTCAAAAGAAATTTTGAACTTATTAGACCTGAATATCCTGACTCCAAAAACTCCCTGTTTGGAACTGATAGTACCTAAACAGTTCTTAGCTCCTTGATTAGAACTTGAACGGTTAAGATTTTACCAGACTGTGAATCAAATTGAAGATTAATCATAGTAAACACCTGCTTATCCTAGATCCTTAGAAAGGACTTTTAGGTGGACAAAAATACTAAAACCTGTCATGGTCCCGTCGGAGCCCAGTTCCAAGAAGGAGGAGATGGAGCCAGGGCCAACAGAGTAAGAGGGCACAGCCACTCTGGCCCAGAAGGAATATTCAGAGGAACAGGATGAGGCAGTCCTGGGTCCCTTGGGCCTTAAAAGGGTCATCAGAGAGGAAGACCAGGTGCTGGATGACTGAGGAAGGGGAGAAGAGATGGAAAGATTAGGCAGCAGAGCAGAGAAGCATCAGTGCTCTGGGATAAGCAACTGTCTCCCCTGCCCAATCCTCGAGTGCAGAGAATGGCGAAGAGGTAGAGTCAGTGCAGGGTGACCAACTACTTGGGAGGAGTGCTCCCCACTCCTCTTCACAAGGCTCACCCAGAGAATAGGATTTAAGGAGACACTGGCATGGGTTTTTCCAGGATCAAGAGTGATACTTGCCAGCAACACTTGCCACATCTCAAGAAGCCTTGCTGTTACCGATAACTCGCTGCTTTGCCTTGTTCTGCCTTCCTGTGCGTGGGGTGCAGCAACCCAGCTAAGCTCTGGTTTGTGCCACAGCATTGTTTTTATTCTCAAAACTGTGCTGCTCTCTCTCTCTCTCTCTCTCCCTCCCTCCCTCTCTCTGTCTCTCTCTTGCTTTCTCACTCACTCATTCACTCTCTCCTTGTTTCAAGGAACTGCTTGAAGTGTGTGTACATGTTAGAGCCTTTCTCTTAGGCTTACAGTGAGCTGTGGGGATTTGGGGGAAGGTTGCTTCAATAAAAGGGGATTCCATCCTTCACATTGCTTACGTGTCCTGCCCCAGGTCATAACAAAATTAGTCTAGAAGCAACTAACCAAAATACAGTCTGAACAGTAGACACAACAATACCAGGAAATAGGAGAATAGAAGTGCTCACCAACTTAACTCTGGTCAGCATTTTGGAAGATCCTTTAGAACAAAATTGTCATTTACTCAATATACTCTGTTGAAGGAAAGATAATTTCCTGAAGATCAAGTATATATATATATATATATATATATA
>BLBF01000016.1:2494071-2507303 GCA_015471245.1 Laticauda colubrina
ATAGATATAGATATAGATATAGATATAGATATAGATATAGATATAGATATAGATATAGATATAGATATAGATAGATATAGATAGATATATATTATTCCTGAGTCCCAATAAACAAAAATCTTGCCAAAATAAAGCAACTATTTTGCATCACTTTTGGTATAATCTGATATTTGCTTGGGAGAAGCATCTTAACTCTCTTTCTCCTGACCAAACTACCTAAGCCAGGAGTGTCCAATCTTGGCACTTTTAATATCTGTGCACTTCAATTTCCAGAATACTGGCTGGGGAATACTGGGAGTTGAAGTCCACAAGTCTTCAAGGTGCCAAGGTGTGAATCCCCTTATCTCAGTTTTGCTGCACCTTTGTTTTCTCTGCAATGCAGTCCTTTCATCTCCTCCTCGGAATCCAGACTATATTCCACCCCAATGAGTGACAGATTGAAGATTAATAGCAAACCCAAATTATTCAGCGTTTTTAATCCATACAATTTAGTGTCAGGGTTGGATCACACCTGGATCTTATCTTCCAGACAGTGTAGAATACTTGTTTACATGCCATGTGGAATTCAGCTATAAGACAGATACATTGCAGGCAGTTGAATCTCATTAAGTCCCCCTAATTGGCAGATTTTATTTAAGGTACTACCTATTAAGCCAATCAATGATATGTATGCAGTAATAGGGAAAAGTCTGTGCCTCATAAGACCCATATGGTGCTGGAGAAGACTCTTGAGAATCCCTTGGACTGCAAGGAGATCAAATCAGAAACCAACCCTGACTGTTCTTTGAAAGATTTTGAAGCTGAAGCTCAAATCCTTTGGCCACCAAATGAGAAGAGAGGTCTCCTGGAAAAGACCCAGATGTTAGGAAAGATGGAAGACAAAAGGAGAAGGGGACAGCAGAGGATGAGAGGGTTAAATAGTGTTGTCAACACAATGAACATGAATTTGGGCAAACTCTGGGAGATGGTGTAGGATATGGAGGGGGGCAAAGGTTGGTATGCTATGGTCCATGGGGTCAGGAAGAATTGGACATGATGTACAACTGAACAACAATATAAGACTTGTACCACAGTCTTAGTTAGCACAATGAAAGCAGTTCTTAGTTAACACAATGAAAGTGATTCTTAGTTAACACAATGAAAGCAGGATTTGTGAGTATGCAATTACACTCTTACGCCTATTCTTCAGAAGATGTTCTTCCCTATCATAGCCAGCTTCCAACTTTCTTGCTCGCATGCAATGTATATCCAAATAAAAAGTTATAGTCTTCACCTTTCTGAGAATTTTTTAATTCCATGAGGCAAAAATAATAACTTTCAGCATCTGCCATATGCTTCTTTATCCTCCAATGCATCGTCCTAAAATTTGAACACATTTTCCTAAAAATAATAAGAGCTTGATGCATATGAAGGCACGACACCAGCTGTGATTTCACATAATGGTATACATAATTATTATTATGTATATAACAACGTGGAATCACAGCTGCCAGTTCTTTAGCTGGTGTTAGTCTTCATTTGCATCATCAGTCAATTGCAAAAAGCAACTTTCCTTGGAACAGCTTACATCTTGCAATGAGACCTTTAACACCATCAAACAACAACACCTGCCTATCTCAGATCCTTGAGAAGGACTGGATAGGTGGATAAAAATGCCAAATCTAGTCTAAACATCTGGCTAACTCCGTGATGAAGCATAATAGCAATACATCTTGATTAATCAATCAATCAAAAATTAAAATCTTCACTGTGAGATTTGAAAATACAAATTGATAATTGCCACATCAATTATCTAAACTGTGGATAACATGTGAAAATACCAGGGGGTAGTAGAACAGTGTCAGCTTTGGAAGCCATATTCCATGCTGCCACATAGCCTGAGAAAATGGGAGGAGGTGATTTCAATTGAGTAGCTCTAAGTAGACAAAATAAAGTTCTTTTGTTCGTTCAAGGTCATTGAGTATGGCGCAGGATGAAATAAGGATCTGACTTTTGGATGGATAGTGATTGGGCTACATGATGTGATGATGGCCAGAGGGGATGGATTTGTAGTGGGGAATTATGGTAAGCCCAAAAACGTTGAGATTCAGGATTCCACAGATGTGCCAGTTGCTATTCTAATAAAGGTACTTTTGAGATATGGCTGTCTCGGAGTTACTGATTGGAATGGAGGGTTGCTGGAACGCTGACAAACAGGAGACAAAGAATTGAAGAAAGTCAGAAAGTATCAAGATCTAAAAATCAAGGTGGAAAGATTGGCCATGATGGTCCCACTGTAGACTTACTGGGAACCATACTGAAAAACTTTGGATGGCACTTGGAAAATTCATGCACTGACAACATTTCCATGCAGTCTAAACTTCTGGCTCACTGGCTAAACTTCTGGCTCAACCACATAATGAGTAGTTCCATGAAAAAAAACCAAGTTGCCTCTTATCTCTAAAGAAAAGAAAACTGACCATGCTCCCTGAAGATCTCCAGCAGGGAACAGGAGTCTATTAGGAGTGCTCTTCATATAAATCCTTCATCTTATGATCAGCAAGGAGGAAGGTATAAATAAACCCTATATCACAGAAAACACCTCCAGTCTCCTGTGAGCTTCTTCAAGGAGAATGAACTACAAGGGAACACTGGGCACCTCTAAAATGTTTTACGGTTTGGTTGTTCAGTTCAATATAAATTCATCAAGTATTACCCTCTGTAGTAGCGGTTTCATTTCTCAGGGGGTTAACACACCACAAGCTGGAAGATCCTGTTAAAAAAAAAAATTGGTAGCCAGTTTTGTTCAGTCTTACCCCTACCGTGCAGAAACTCTGAGATTGGAAGAGGGAAAATGTCTGCTTCTTGTGTGTTCTATTTCTTTTTTTCTCCATGTGATGCATGGTTTATTTAGAACATATGCAAAAGTGCACCTTCTTGAAGGTAAGCCTCAAAGTGGGATTTCTGAGCAACCCTGATTGAACAGTGTTTTTTTTTCAGTCCATAAGTATCTGCCTGTTCATGTAGAGTGATCATAAAATAGAGTTAACTACTTTCTTAAGCTAATCAGTTTGGGTTAGAGTATGAGAAGGAGGGGAGAGGATTTAAGGAAGAGAGAAACATTGATGGGCTCAGAGCAATCCATTATGATTACAAAAACTCAGAAACTTCTCCAGTGGATGGCAGGGGAGATTCTCAATCATACAGGTTGCCCTGAAGGTGCTTTTTCCAAAGGGCAAAAAACTGAAGAAGCTTCTTGGATGAGAAGCAAAATGTTTTCAAAGGTAAAAAAAGTCGAGTTGCCTTTTGGAAAAAGAACCTTTTGATTCTCCAGTGGATCAGCATTGAAAGGAAGATGTCTACTGTATATCACTAGACATATGGGAGAAGGAAAGCTTAAGGCTGATGTGTATTGGTCAGGTTTACTGAAAGAATTAATTGTAGTTAAAACAGGAATTGATAAGCAACTGTTTTGAAGCCAATTACATATCCAGGTTTATTACTGCCATTACTGGTCTGTGAAACACCCCCCCCCCCAAAATGGCACCATCATAAGGTGTCTTGTCATTCCCAAGGTAGAAAAAAAGTCCATTAGATCTTTCTCTCCAACCACATAACCTACTGCCCCTTTTTCCTTATCTCACAAAGATATGTTGGGCTCCAGAAGCTCTTATGTTTACTGTTATTTTTTTCCCTCTTGAACAAAGGTACTCTTTCCTAACTTTAAAAAACTAAGGACTCAGTTGTTCCAAACAACTTTATTCCAAATCTGAGTTTATTCCAAAACTGAGACTTTGCAAAGGAGCGCTGAAACCCAGCAAGCTTAAGTTAAATTCTCTATTATGTTTCATTGAAAAGTAAGAAAAGAGCTCCTGTTTGCTTCTTCTATACATAAATGGCTTAAAGTCTGAAGAGGAGGAGATTTGTTCAAAGGCATTTGAGTTGTTTCCTTTTATTTCATACCAGCCAGCAAACAAAACCAATCAAGCTCACACCCCAAAAAATATAGGCAGAGAAACACTGAAGAATCTGTTCAAAAATGCAGATAAGGTTAATAAGTAAGATTAGAAATGAAACCTTTTACATTTTTGAGAAATTTGAGCTACCAACTATTCATTTCTTTATAAATGTGTTGACTTCCTAGCAAGCCATGTGTGGCTTGTAGGATCAATACATTTGCAAGCAGATAGACCTGTTTTTGACAACCGGTCTGTCAAGATCACTGCCTGAAAAACTAATTTCTGGCTTGGTTAAATGAAATGAGAATGTCCTGTGGCAATTCAATAACATTGTTGTAGTCTTTGTTTTTCTTTTCTGTTTTTCAATATTAGCTATCCCTTTTCTCAAGATTTGTGAAGCCAGATATAGCTTCTAAATTGAATGATGACAAACTACTGCTCTTGCCAATAGTCGAATGTATTTCATAAACAGCCATTGTTCAGAAAATATAGTTGCCAGAAGATAACAGTATTTCTTCTTTCATTCTGGAATGATTTCTTTAAAAGTTCTGATATTATAACCCCAACAGTTTTCTGAATGCACTGATTGTTTAGTTTTGTGTTATTTTATTGATTGTACCCCTGATTGATTGTACGACAGTTTGGTCAGCCTTTCTATTATTTTATGCATTGTTCTGAATGCTACTATATTTTATTGCATCTCATTGTATGTTAGTCTTATGTTTGAGTGTTTTTAGTCTGTGATAGAGATTTTAATTGTAGTTATTGTGAATGCCACCAAGAGTCACATTTTTGTGAAGTAGGCAACTATATAAATATGTTAAATAAATAAACAATGTTTGATCATACGGAAACTTTATACTATTTGTAGAGATTTCTAGAAGTTCCTAAAAGGCGTATTGAGGCATATGATGGGGAAAAGACAGGTGAAAAGGATGTTTGGGTCAAAGTGAGAATTACATATGCTGGAAAAACTATTTCAGCAAGACCCAGTGGTTGAAAGATTGAAATCTGTATTTCTATTCCACTGTTTGAGTTCAGTTGCTGAACTGTATGAGGAAAAAGACACATCCTGAAGTAGAACCAATTTTCTACAGTTTTAACAGAAATAAGTGACATAGATTATGTACTGGTACTGAATCCTTTGGAGTGATCCAGATTTAGTTTTCCTTGAAGGAGGCAAAAGTTAATGATATTAAAATATAATGTTTAATATCTTATCTGATTTATAAGTGGGTTCTTTCTTCCCTTTCACATCAAAGATGCCTGACATATTGTCGATTTTGGTGTGTACCAAGTTTTCTGTGGCAAATACACACCTGCATTCCCAAAGTGGGTAGAGCCAAGAACTAAACATGTTTTAGAGATTTTATGCCATGAGATATATGCCTTCAGGCTCTGAAAGAATGAAAACACCCATTTAGCACTGCATTTACTCAATATCCAAATTATGTAAAAACCAAAATGACCTCACACAATTCATTTTAATTGCTCCCACTTGGTGGAATTAAAGGAGGTGTGCATGTGATGGTCGAGAAGACTGAAGACCACACTTTTTAATCCCCATATTGTTCATGATTCAGATTAAGAAAGACAGATTAAATTAAATTCTGTCAAGGATCTTGGAGTACTCATCTCTTATGATCTAAGTGCTAGATCCACTGTAACTACATAGCCAAAAAGGCATTAAGAGTTGTTAACATAATCTTATGTAGCTTTTTCTCTGTTAATATTACACTAATAACTGGAGCATACAAAACATTTGCTAGATTAATACTCGAATACAGCTCATCAATGTGGAACCCACATTACCTATCTGATATTAACACAGTTGAAAAAGCCCAGAAATATTTCACAAGAGGAGTTCTCTGCTCCTCTATTCATTGCAAAATACCTTATGCCACCAGACACGAAATTCTAGACCTAGAAAACCTAGAGAACTATGCCGCCTTTGGTCCCATCTAAGTATGGCATATAAAATCATACACTGCAATGTCCTGCCAGTCAATGAATACTTCAGCTTCAACCATAACAACACAAGAGCAAACAATAGATACAAACTCAAGGTTAATCGCACCAAACTTGATTGCAGGAAATATGACTTCAGCAACAGAGTGGTCAATGTCTGGAATAATCTACCTGACTCTGTGGTTTCTTCCCAAACCCCAAAAATTTTAACCTTAGACTGTCTACTATTGACCTCACCCCTTTCCTAAGAGGTCTGCAGGGGGCGTGCATAAGTGCACCAACGTGCCTACCGTCCTTGTCCTATTGTTTCTTTTATTTTTTATTTTTCTCATATGTATCCATGTATTCATAACTATGTTTTTACTTATACCTACCATTATCTTGTAAGCAATTGACAAAAATAAATAAATAAATAAAATAATATTAGATTAAATAGATTTAAACAACAGGTTTAAGCTTTAGTTGTTGCTGCTGTTTTCTTCTTCAAATTGCCAGCTCAAGAAACATCCTTTCTTCTTGGCTAGGTAAATGAGTATTGTGTTTAGTTGGTCCTTCAGAAACAGAATCATAATTTAAAAAGAAGTTACATGACGTAAAGAGATACCAACAAATCCACATTGATAATAAAAGAGTACAGTAGTTCTTGGCTTACAACAGTTAATTTAGTGACCATTCAAATTATAACTTATGATCATTTTTCACATGGCCGTTGCAGCATCCCCATTCTCACATAATCAAAATTCAGATGCTTGGCAACTGACTCACATTTATGAAGGTTGCATGTGATTTCCTTTTGTGACCTTCTCACAAGCAAAGTCAACAGGGAAGCCAAATTCATTTAGTAACTTAATAACTGCAATGATTCACTTAACAACTGTTGCAAGAAAAGTCATAAAATGGATTGAAGTTTGCCTGACAAATGTCTCACTTAGCAACAGGAATTTTGGGCTCAATTGCAGTCATAGATTGAGGACCACCTGTACTACAATTTTTTCCATTCTCAAAATAATTCCTTTGACTGGCTTTATTTTTGAACCTAGCTCTCCTATATTGATTTTCCAAGCTTAATATTTAATTTCCAAAAGTAGACAAGGAAATGAATTTTATCTCGGACATCTAGTCTGGGCACCTAGAATTCAATTACACTCAGAGGAGCATGGTGGATAAGCTACTCCCTTTTATCAGGCTAATAAAACTTGTGACCCAACATGTCAAAGCAAGAGAATCAAACTCATGGGGTGCACTGTGAGGGACATCACTATATCAAGCTTTATTTTTATTTATTTATTTTACAATCTTTGGCACGAGCAAAAAAATAAATAAAAATAAACCAAGGAACAAAAGAGATTTATTGGGCCAACACAAATGATAAGCCAGGGTGAGCTTAACATTATGGGTCATGAGCGTGTTTAAATTATTGCTGCAAGGAAGACAATGTTGTGTGCCATCACAATCCTGCTGGCATCTTAAAGCAAGATAATTGGGGTTGGCTCATGAGTGTTTGGGGAGGTCACCTCAGCTTGTCTTAGGTGACATCCAACATACACTGATTAGAAGCAGCATTCAAGCAGAGGTAAGCACAAGTTGTTAAAATTAGACCTAGGAAGTTATAAATATGTCATGTACAACTGTGTAGAAATAAATTGCTTCAATTAATGTAGCCTTCAAAGGAAGCAAAATGCTGATGGAAATAAAACAAGAAATTAGAGAAGGGCATTGGTGGTGCTCCTAGGATGGGCTACATGAGAAAGGAGAGATCATAACAAGAGGAGGGAAAAATGTGTTATGATGAATAGCACACATAGCAGAGACAACAATTAGAGTGGCCATTTTTCATAAGATAGAAAACTAAAGAGATGGTTTATAATTGGCAGGGGGGGGGGGAGAAAACATGATTGGTGAAGTGGGAACAAAGAAGAAAACTATATAGGACAGAACCTCTAGACACAAAAAGTTAAAAGAACGAAACAATTTTTTTTTGATCATATGAATAAGCCGGGGAGATGGCTAGCAAATAAATAAAGAAAAGAAAAGGAGAAGAGAATAATACACCAATTGGAAGACGACAGAGGGAATATATGTCATAGAACAGAAGAGAAAAAGAAAATTATTCAAGAATTTTTTTCAGAATTTATAGAGTCAGGAAAATATAATGGAAAAGAATGTTAAAGAATCTTTAGATAAGAAAAAAATTAAGCAAAATTGAGAAGATAAAAAGAATGGTGTTAAATAAAAAAAATAACTGTGATGGAAATGGCAGAGGTGGTCAAAAAACAAAAGAACAATAAAACCCCAAGCCCAGATGGAATACCTGTAGAACTTCATAAAAATATACAAAAGCCATTAGAGACCATTATGACAGAGGTATATAACAAAGCATTGGCAGAAGCGAAATTACCCAAAACTTGGAAAGATATATAGCATTAATCCCAAAAGAAGAGACAAACCACCACCAAATAAATAATTACAGGCCTATTTCTTTATTGAATACTGATAATAAAATATTTGCATCCATAATGGCGGAAAGGCTAAAAATGGTGTTAAACGAGTTGATATATCCAGATCAAAATGGATTTCTAAAATAATCTAAGAATGATTATAAACATACTGGAATATTATGAAATACATTCTGGAAGACAATTAGCATTGATGTTTCCAAATGCGCAAAAAGCTTTCGATAATTTGAATTGGCAGTTTATTACAAAACAATTAGAAATTATGAATTGGGGGGGCAATTTATAAGAATGGTATAAGCAATATATTCCAAACAAATGGCAAAAGTAATAATAAACAGAGAGTTAACTAAACAATTTCAAATATCGAAGGGAGTAAGGCAAGCTATCGCTATTGTTGTTTATCCTGAACAACAATTACAATTTAGAAGTGTTACTTGGACAGATTAGAGGGGACAAGAAATAAAAAGTCTCAAAATAAAAAAAGAGGATTATAAAGTCCAAGCTTTTGTGGATGATTTGGTATTTGTGCTTGAGGAACCGTTAGAATCGGGACCCAAATTAATTCAAAAAATAGAAGAATTTGGAAAAGTGGCAGGTCTTAAATAAAAATAAGACAAAAATAAAAAAAAAATCTTACTAAGAAACAGAACAAAGAATTGGAAGAAAAATTGGAAATGCAAATTCTTTTTAAAAAGTTAAATATTTATGAATTTGGCTTAGAGCAAAAAGTATACCTATTAAATAAGAAAATTATACAAAATTGTTAACAAAAATTAAGATAATTGGATAATTGGAAGAATTTACAACTTTCAATTATAGGATTAATTGCCACAATAAAAATGAACATATTGCCAAAAAAATTGTTTCTGTTCCAAGTGGGCATCGATAAAGTTAGGAAAGAAATGTTTTGAAGAGTTAAACTAATTAATATCAAAGTTTATTTGGCTAGGAGAAAAAACACGAATAAAGTTAAAATTGTTACAAGACAGCAGAAAGAGAGGGAGTTTTGCTGTGCCAGACTGGGAATTATATTATACAGCAGCAGTCCTTACAGGAATCAAAGATTGGATAATGTTGAAAAATAAAAGAATATTGACAATTGAAGGACACAACCCAGAATCAGGGTGACATGTATTTTTATGGGATGGGAAAAACAAGATGCATACTGATTTCCAAAGACAGCAAATAAGAAATGCATTGCTATTAATTTGGGAAAAGATTAAAATAAATCATTATGACAAAATTCTGATCTGGTTATCAATTATGGAAGCATCAATATATCAAAATGTGTTAAATCTTGATAAGATAATAAAGTATAAGGACATCTTAAACAAGCAAGGGATATTAAAAATAAAACAAGAATTAAAAGAGCAAGGAATTAATGTAGTGGTAGATATATATGCAAATACAAGCAAGATTCAAGAAAGATACAGAAAGACATGAGAGTAGAGAACTATCGCAATTAGATAAGATTCTACAAGGTCCAAAGGAGAAATTGATTTAAAAAATTATATAATTATTTGTTGGATTATAAAATCGAAGAGGAGAGGGTTAAAGAAACTATAATTGATTGGACAAAAAAATTTGGCTACACGATAGAATTGGAGAAATGGGGACAATGTGGGAAAATAATTATAAATTGATAATGTCTGCATCATATAGAGAAAATTTGTACAAAATGTTCTACAGGTGGCACTTACCACCTGCTATATTAGCAAAAATGTTTCCAAAGAGATCATCTGAATGTTGGAAATGCAAACAAAAGCAAGGAACATATTATCATGCATGGTGGATATGCCCTGTAGCAAGAAAATACTGGATAAGGACAAAAAATTGGATAGGAGAAATGATTAAACAGCAAATTGAATTAAGATTTTTCTATTAGGTATAATAACAGGAAAATATGATAAGAAAACAGAATATTTAATGCTACATTTATTGATGGCAGCAAGAATAACTTATGCACAGAATTGGAAAAATGATAGTATGCCACCAGAGGAAAATGTGATAAGAAAAATATTAGAGTGTGCTGAGATGGATAAGTTGACCGTGGAGATAAAGGAAAGAGAGGAAGCGGATTATTATTTGACATGGAATGTACAGTAGAATTGGCTGAATAATAGATATAGAGTTGAATAGAGAAGAAGACAAGGTAATAAGATGAAAGATATAGTGGATAAAGATTAAACAACATAGACAAGTGTATAGACAGTTAAGATTTATATAAAAGTATGTATACCATCACGAAAGCATTGTAATGATTGGAAATGATGTTGCATATAAGAAAATTGTTTAATAAAAATATTTTTTTTAAAAAATAGAGTGGTCATTTCTCACAAGATACAAAACTAAAGAGATGGTTTTTAATTAGGGGAGGGGAGAAAACATGATTGGTGAAGTGGGGGCAAAGAAAGAAACTAGACAGGAAAGAACCTCTGTTTTTCAAACTTTGCAATTTCAAGATGTGTGGATTTCAACTCTCAGAATTCCCCAGCCAGCATAGGGCATTCTGGAAATTGAAGTCCACTCATCTTAAATCTGCAAAGTTTGAAAAATACTGCTGTAAGGATTACTCTTGGGAAAGGGAAGAAAAGCAGAGAAAAGTTTTCAAAAAAATCTATTCTGAAGGCAAGGTCTTCCATAGATCTTTGGACCTAATTCAAGATCAGAATACAGCTGGAAGGGACCTTGGAAGTCTTCTAGTCCAGTCCCCTGCTCAAGCAGGAGCCCTATATCATTTCAGACAAATGGTTGTCCAATCTCTTCTTTAAAACCTCTGGTGATGAAGCACGCATGACTTCTGAAGGCAAAGCTGTTCCACTGGTTAATTGACCTCACTGTTAGGAAGTTTCTCCTCAATTCCAGGTTGCTTCTCTCCTTGATTAGTTTCCATCCATTACTTCTTGTCATGCCTCCTGGTGCTTTGGAAAATAGGCTGATCCTTTTTGGTTTGTGGCAGCCTCTCAAATACCGGAATACTTCTATCATATCCCCGCTAGTCTTTCGTTTCTCTAGACTAGCCAAACCTTGCTGCCGTTCTTCATATATTTTAGCCTCTAGGCCTTTAATCATCTTCTTTGCTTTTCTGTGCACTTTTTCCAAAGTCTCAACATCTTTTTTTGTAACGTAGTGGCCACACCTGGATGCAGTATTCCAGGTGTGGTCTTACTAAGGCTTTATAAAGTGGTACTAATACTTCATGTTATTTTGATTCTATGCCTCTCTTTATACAGCCAAGTATTATCTTAGCTTTTTTGGCTGTTGCTGTATAGTGCTGACTCATGAAATAACTAGAGCATACAAAACATTTGCTAGACCAATACTTGAATACAGCTCATCAGTCTGGAACCCACATTACGTATCTGATATTAACCCAGTTGAGAAAGTCCAGAAATATTTCACAAGAAGAGTCCTCCACTCCTCTATTCATTGTAGAATACCTTATGCCACCAGACTTGAAATTCTAGACCTAGAAAACCTTGAATTACAACTGTTGAAACCCACTAGAAAACAGCTATGGGACACCTGTTGATGTTTCTTCCTGTGCTAACAATTATATGCTTTCCAGGAGGACGGGGGGGGGGGAGGAGGAGGACTGTAACAATAACAAAACTTAGTTGTTTTCTTGCACACGTTTCATTACCCAAACTAGGTAACATCATAAGTGCTGTGTTGTGCACAGATGTTACCTAGTTTGGTTAATGAAACATCTGCAAGAAAACAACAAAGCTCAAGAGAGCAGCTCATTTTAAACCCTGAACTACAAGTATTCTCTATCGAAAAGAGATCCTCTTTTTACCCCATTTGCTTCCACTGAGACAGAAAATGTACAGAATTGCAAGGAGGCTCCAGCTCTTTCTCAGCAATGCATCAGAGATAATATTCTACTTTCAAATTTGATGCTCCAGTGATGGGTTTTATTACACTGCCAGCGCTGAGAGATTTGCAGACAAGGCCCACCTTGTAGCATCCTTTAATTGACCTATCCCAGGACTAAGCAGAGCTCAGTTAAAACATGTGTAATTTTCCTCCTCTGCTGCCACAATCAATGAGTACACTTTTGTGGCACCCTTTCAACCTCTCTTTTGGGCATGCTGTACCTATCTGACAAAAAGCTTGTATAATAATTAAATTTGGAGTAATTACTTTTCAGACTGATCAGTGACAGTTTATTGTTCAGGAAGAATGAATCCTCGGAGTCTCCTAACATCATTTCAGATCCTGGTTCGAAATGAGATTTTCAAAGAATGCAATTTATAAGGACTAAAATCCTTAATGCACATTCATATAGGTTTCTTTTGCCCATAAAAATCTTTGGAATAAGATTATTTTCTGTAGTAATGAGTTATCTGGGCTATCAGAACCCAGCATAATAAACTTCAAAATGACATTCATAGTGGATGCTGGGCTGACAGTGGAGAGAAACATCTCAAAACCAATCCTTTAATTTTCTGATCTTTGCCAACTTTTCTACCCACCTTCAGCACTCTGGTTTTGAAAATGCATCCATTCAAATGTTGGGATTCATTATTACATTCTTCTTTTTAATTAATTCTAGAATCTTAAAAAAACATTTTATTTACACTTGCATACATATTTACATTAACTAGCCTAATCTTTGTGCAGAAGGGAAGTTTAATCGTATCAATATAAGTTGTTACAACTTCCATATAAAACACTGATTCACTCTCTCTTGCACATGCTGTCCGTCCCTCTCTGTATATTATATAAACTATAGACATATAAAACATAAACTATTTTGACATGTTCAGAGCTAACATGGCACTCTCAAGCTTTTCTGACACAACTCTTTCCTTTCTTCTTTCTTTCTTTCTTTCTTTCTTTCTTTCTTTCTTTCTTTCTTTCTTTC
>BLBF01000016.1:2507313-2538685 GCA_015471245.1 Laticauda colubrina
TTCTTTCTTTCTTTCTTTCTTTCTTTCTTTCTTTCTTTCTTTCTTTCCTTTCTTTCCTAACTCCCTCCTTTCCTTCCTTCCTTCTATAGAGCAAAAATTGTATGTGTTGTCTGTCACTCTTTCATTATTAGTTTGCTCTTTGAGTGAGTTCATTGCCCTTATTTAAAAGGCCAAGGAATATTTTGCCAGTTATGACACTCATCTGTTCCCTCCTCTATACTGAGACTATAAGTGAGATACACGTACATGAAAACAAATGAAGTGACATTCAAACACATCTCTTTCACCCAAACATCAGTCTTGAAGTCTCTACCAAAGAGTACTTCATTCTTTGGATATGGCAGACCAAGATTTAAGTAGATAGCTAAAGTATAAGAAGTACAAACCTGCATTTCAAATGTGCAGATCATTCAAGCAACAATAATCAAGGGTAAGTTAACATACATGAAGGATACACCAGCTAATATGTTTACAGGGAACCTTGAAACTCTTTCAGTTAGAAAGTGGCTGCATTTAGATAATCAATTTTCCCAAGAAATATTATTATAAATACTGCAGAAAGCTGTTTACATTTGAATTTGTGCTCTCCATTCAGTGGAGCAATGATCAAAAAGACGACCAAGGAAGGTTAGTAACACCTGGTTTAAATAAAATAAAACAAAAACTGCCACAGGAAGAACTACCTAGAAGCGATGTGTGGGTGTCTGTGAAAGACATTAGTGGGATTCTTGAAGATCTAAAGGTAGGATCAATAAAATAATTTATTTGACATAATGGCTAATGCAATTTTTTTTTCCTCTTTTCCAATTACTCTTAAGATAGATGTTTTTTTTTTTTTTATTTATGTAACTTCTCCGAGCAGTTTTTGTCCTCAAAATGGATCGGCCTGGTGCAAAAGCCAATCTGAGCCAGATATGAATGATGGACTTTCACAAAATTTTTATTGAAGTGCTTCAGCAGCCAGTGTCCTTTTCTCTACGGAGCTTTGCCTTGTTTAAGCCCTACCTGTTCTTTTGCCCCTAATTGTAGTTTCTGCTGCTTATCTTCTTGTTGCCAAATCTTGTAACTTCATATCTAATTCCTAGTGTGTGTTGTTACATTTCCTCCATTTCAAACTGATGCATTATACAGTTACATTCCTCTAAAGTTATCACTCACTCCCAAAATGGGGATATATTGATTCTTAGTGAGTGATCCATCACAGTTGAGGGGCTGTCATCCACATTTTCTTTTAAGGCAGGTTTCAAAGGTTATACATTAAAATGACCTTCAATGTGTGTTATATTAAAAAAAAAAAGGTTAATCTGTTACTAAATTTTTCATATCATTAATGAAAAATGATTTTTTAAATAACTTTTATATGACTTCGTTGGTGAGTTTTGGGGTAGTCATCAGTTAGGAGACTTAGGTAGTAGTTAGCTGCCTGGAGTTGCTTTGCAGCAGAATTATTCAAAAATATACATAAAATAGTTCATTGAAGTGCATTCTGGAAACTAGTTTTATTTTCCCAGCCTTATTTATAATCCCTATTCACCATAGAGTTTCTGCAATCTATTAATAAAGTTCTGGTCATTCAGTTCAGGTTAATCAATGTTATTGTTCAGGAGATCATTGAAGTATTCTGGCAGAGGTGGGGGGAGAAATTAACAGTGCTTCATCTTAAGAGCCATATGCACAGGGATGAGCAAACTTCTGGAAGATTCTATTTAAAAGACATGAAGGCTGCCTGGGGATTAAGAGGAGGTGGAGCCACCCCAAATATATAAAATGGGAAATTATGAAAACAAAGTAAATTCAAAGAATTTGTCATCCTCTCACAGATTAACCTATGGTTTGAAATAGAGGTCTCCAAACCTGGCAACTTGTGGACTTCAACTCACAGAATTCCTGTCAGCTTTATTGAGTTGAAGTCACAAGTATTAAAGTTGACAAGTTTGGAGACCCCTGATCTGGAAAGAGTGGATGAACTACTGAGGTTTGAGATGAGCAAGTCATGTTATCGGATCACTCCAATTTCACCAGGAACAACAGCAGAGCCCAGACCTTGAGGGCCTCTTCTCCAGACTAATTTCTGTAAAGTAACTGAACTAGAAAGCTTGAGATGAGATGGATGTCTGAAGTTGATCTTAAAGCCATTGTTGTGATGACCAGTCAAGGACAGGTACGTCTCCTCAAAAGAGGGTCGATATTGCCTGCTGGAGCACCTAATAGTATGTGCTCCCTTAAGTCAGGAGTCCCCAAACTTGGCAACTTTAAGACTTGTGGACTTCAACGCCCAGAATAGCATAACTGGCTGGAGAATTCTGGGAGTTGAAGTCCACAAGTTTTAAAGTTGCCAAGTTTGGAGACCTCTGCCTTAAGGGCTTAAAAATAGGTAGTGAATCCTAAGTGGACCCAGTTCCAAGACATTCATCAGGCTGGTTGTTATAATCTCTGATGGCCTATGAAAACAAACATCATGCCTTGAAGAAGGAAGTTTTGAAGATTCCCAAGAAGACCAAAAACAAACTAATGGATTGTCCAACAAATCAGCTCCCTCAAAGCACAAATGATCAAGTACAGATTATCCTATTTTGGATACATTATGCAAACACCTACTGTAGGTCACTGGAGAAAGCTCTGATGGTGAGAAAGATGGGTGGAAAGAAAAGAAGAGGGTGATCAGCAGTAAAATGGATGGACTCGATTACACTGGTGATATGTGCATCATTGGTTGGTTTCAAGGACTAGGTTGGGGGCACATAAATAACTGTAATGCAACACATAAGAGCTTGAGTTCACTTTCTTTCCAAAAGTAATTTCTAATAAATTACTCCTAATTTGTTTAGAGCAACCTTTTTACAAAACACAGGAAAGCCCTCATCTCCTTCAATACTAGGCAATGAATATTTTCATCAACAAAAGATATTTTGTTGGGGGAAAGCAAAATAGAAGGAAATCATGTCACAGCAAGACTGTGCTTTGACCCATACAAAGCCCAAAATACATAAAATAACTGGAAATGAGAGAAAAACTTTCCCGAAGAAAGAGAAACAACAGCTATTATAAATAAGGTCTGAAATGAAATATTTATTGGCCATAATAAATATTTATTGTTTTGTAAATTGGTATGAATGCTTTGTGCTTGCAAGCCAATACAAAAAAGAAAAGGCTCTTAGCTTCCCCACCTCTCCTTCCTATTCTTTCTCTCTCAATTAATTAAAATATGTTGACTATAGAAAGACACTGAAAGCATTTGACAGTGTAATCCGCAACCCAGCACAAATATGACAAGGATAATCATTTTGTTTCGAGGGGTATAATGCTGCCTTGTAGACAGAAGTGTCCTAGTCATTTTACTAAGAGGGGGATGATCTGTAATGGTTTCAGAATCTTGGACAGTGGACAAAAACTATGGTTCTTATACCAAGCCATTTCTATATACATATAAATGAGAGGGGAGGGGAGGACAGAGAAGGAGGGAGGGAGGGAGGGAGATGTTCAACTTTCAAGCAAAGAAACTGCTGCAGTCATGATGCGACTGTTGGAATGAGTGTCATGTTGCTTGATTGGGTTGGTTTCATTTTGATTCTGTGAGTGCAGTGATGTCCTTAGAATGAAAAGGAATGGATTATCTCGTCGTCTTCACCAATCCACCAAAAGGAAAGGTTCTCCCAGTCCCTTCCTTTTTCAAAGGCTGATTCCCTTGGTTTTATGGAGATCTCAGAGTTATGAGGAAGAGGGCATTAGAAGTGGTGGAGGACACTTCCACATGATAACCAAAGGACAAATGCACCACAATTTTGGAACTTTGGTGTAGGTCAGTGCTTCTCAGCCTTGGCAGTTTTCAGGTTTGTGGATTCCAACACCCAGGGGCACTTCCACAGAATACTGCAAATCTGCTCTTAGAAGGAAATGGTGCCCCACAGCCACCACCATTCCATGGACAGTGTTGATGAGCTTTTATGATTGCACCAGGTTGCCCCACCACTTATGAAGGAAACATTTTCTTTTTTGCTATTTTTGTTTTGCAAATGGGGATCTTCCATGTGCAAACAGAAGCTGAGTTTAATTTATTTAGCGAAGGGCTGAAAGATGTGAAATATTCTGTATCTGTGCACCATTGCAATGGCAGGGGTTACCAAAATGTTGCACGCACAGTTTTAGTCCCCTTTTCTCTTTCTTTCTTTCTTTCTTTCTTTCTTTCTTTCTTTCTTTCTTTCTTTTTTTTGCCTGAGTTCATACAACTCACGAAACAAATGCCAAGCAAATCACATGCAAAGTAGCTTTTAGACAGACAGCGCAGTTAAGTGCAGTAGGAAGGTGAGGTGTGAATTTGGAGCTTCTGAAACAATCCTAGTTAGGAATAACGTTATTTAACTGAGCTGTGAGGAACTTGAAACTGGTCCAATACCAAACTCTTGATAATATGACTTTACAAGTAAGCCTTATCAGCAACCAAACACATCATCGGGCAGAGTTAAATAAGGCGAACACAATTTAGCTACAGAACTTTCTGATCTACATTCATCCAATATAGACAGCAGCCAGAGTTTCTAATGGCTTCTGCAGTAACCTTGGTTCCTACAAGATGACAATGTGCCTCTGTTTAAATCACTTGATCATGCATTTTATTTCATTTTGTTTGTAGAATGGCTTACAATACCCAATTCCTCTTTGGAGGACAGGCTCTATATCACACCACCAAGATAAAGAGCTTTAGAGTAGCCTTTAGTCAAATAAACTAATTTTCCATGTACGGTACACATTCCATGTACGGTGAAGCATACAGAATTATGTTAAGATGGAGCATCTTTCAGGAATAATTCAAAATAGAAACAAAAAAACAAAAGACCCTATTTCATTACATGAATACAACTTATAAAATGAAGAAAATGGAATTGGGAGAATTGGCAGCTGTGCTGTCCCAAAGGAGGTTGTCCAAAAGGCAATTGGACTGGCTTGACTTTTTTTTTTCCTTGAAAATGTTTTGCTTCTCAACCAAGAAGCTTCTTCTTCAGGACTGAAGAAGTTTCTTGAACAAGAAGCAAGATCTTTTCAAGGAAAAAAACCAAGAAAGTCCAGTTATCTTTTGAAAAGCACCTTTGGGACAATCGTGACTTGGATAATTGAGAATCTCCATGGACACTGGCAGTTGTGCTGTTCATGGCACAAAGTTCCCAAAGAGACATTTGGCCACAATAAGCATGTTGGATTGAACAGATCTGTGGCCCAATCCAGCAGAGAAGTTCTTAGCAACAAGCACATCAGAGGGGGTATTCAGCAGGTTCTGACCAGTTCTGGAGAACTGGTAGCAAAATTTTGAGTAGTTCAGAGATCTGGCAAGTACCACCTCTGACTGGCCCTGCCCCCCATCTCTTTTCTGCCTCCCATTGAGTCCCAGCTGATTGGCTGGGTCTTCTTTGGTTGCCCTGCAGAGGAGAATGGAGCTGGAAAGCAGGTTAGTGGGGTGGGGAGGGAATGGGGATTTTACAGTCACCTTCTCTTGCCATGCCCACCAAGCCACACCCAGAGAATCAGTGATAAAAAAATTTGATTCCCACCAATGAGGCTCATTGGCTTTGCTATTCCTTGGAGTGAAGAGGAAGAACAAGTCCCTGATCCCAACAAGCCAGCCCTCAGTTGAGATTGCAATGTCTCTTTACCATTGACTCACGCAGACTCTGGAGAGTCATCTTCTATTATCTTCAGCAGCTGATATAAACAAGTAATCAAACCAAACAAGACATGGCTTTTCCCCCAGGTGAAGTTGTTGTGCGAAAAAGAGCGGCATCAACATAAATTATTCAGAGGGTACTAAATTATGTTTTACAGATATTAAATTTAGGACGTTACTTCAATTAAAAACAAAAAAAAGCTCTCCGTGGAAATTCATCCCGGGCAAGACGCTTTCTAACGATAATGTCTTGTGGTTTCTTCTTTTCAGGTTTCTTTTTTCAAACCTCAACCCTGGTCAAGCAACTGTGGAAGTGAGTCACCTGGTAAATCGAGACCTCAGTGACTCAAGGGTCGGGCTTCCAAAGGTACTTAATTTCTGTTGTGGTTCGCTGGCAGCCTGTGCAGACAGCAGCAGAATCGGACAGTGGGGAAGAACGGGGACCACTCCGGGAGTCTGGGGAGGACTCGGACGAGGGTCCTGCATCCGATGCAGAGTTGGGGCCAGGGCCATCTGGGAGTTATGGGCTGACTCCGGAGCCTCCAGAATCTGGCAGCAGTGAGGCAGGGGAACCTAAGAGGAGCCTGTTCCCAGTGCGCGTGTCCACACAGCTCCTAGAAGGTGAGAGCTGAAACAAAAGGGGTAACTCAGGAGTAAGGCTTGGAGGTGATTGCCCCTCCCCTAAGGTATAAAGGACAGGCAATGGTAATGAAACCTTTGCAGGAAACAAAGTCATTTGCTCTGTTCGGATTAATCCTTGAAGTTCTGTGTAGACTTTGTACTTCGGTTGGGTTTTTTTTTCCAGTTAATTTGGCACTTTAGTTGTTGGCAGCAATTCAAAGGTGGGTGCTTATCTCAAGTGACTGTTTGGGACTCATTACTGGTTGGAAATGAACATAATTCCCAGCTTTAAAATAAAACAAGAGTTGTTTTACCTAAACATGTGCTTAATTATGGTCTCGGGAGGCCTTGGTCAGAACAATTTCAGTGGTGATAGTTTTTTATTTCATTTATTTACATCCTGCCTTTTATTATTTTCCTGCTCCCACCTTTTCCCTCCTTTAATTGGATCATGGTGTTTTGGATTTTGTAATTATGCTTTTAATGTTTATGGTCTTATCTTTTGTGACTGAACGCCCCCCAGAGTTACCCTGAGGTAAGGTGGGCAGCCTATAAATTTTATAAAGAGAAATAAATATTTTTAACAAATAACTCAAGGTAGCAAACATATCCAAGACACTTTCCACCTTTTACTTCTACCACAATAGGGTTATGTCTCCCTTAGCAACAAAAAAATTGAGCTCAAATGTGATCATAAGTTGAGGACCACCTGCATTTGCATATCCTGCCTTAATTATTTTTGCAAATAACTCAAGGCAGTTAAATGTTATATTTGAAGCACACCTTCCTCCTCTTATTTTCCCCACGATAAAAACCTTGTGAGGTAGGTTGGGCTGAGAGAGAGGGACTGGCCCAAAGTCACCCAGCCTTTATGGCTAAGGTAGGATTTGAGCTCAAAATCTCCTGATTTCTAGATAGTGCCTTAACCACTAGACCAAATACATATAGACAGACAGGCAGACTTTGATCTCGTGGTTAAGACTTCAATTGCTTAAGAAAGGATTTTAAGCTGAAATTCAAGGACATGAAAATCAAAATGGAAAAATAACAAAATATGAGGATTTGTTTTATCGGTATTTTAGGATGGAAAAATTCCAGGCACTTAGCAGTTATGTTTGAAAACTATTAAGCATGTTGCAAAGTACAATTGAATTTGATTGTAACTGTTTCAAATTACTGATTGCAATTCTGATGTATCTGGTGCCTTGCAGGCATAATGTAACATTCACTACTAAACATTCTATTGCATTTCTATAATTCATGATTGATTATGTTGCAGTGCCGAAAACTTCAGGCTCAAAAGCTTATAAATAGGCTCTACTTTTTGATGAGCTTTGTCTCCACTTCAGTCTCTTTTTGCAAGGCAAAACATCTCCAGAAGATCCTGCTGTTGGCCTCTTTGATGAAGCTCTGTAGCTCCCCTTCGAGTTTGCTTCTTTGGTGGTCCCTGAAACTTTTTATCTTTGCTTTAAATTCTCCTTTATTCAGTGCTGATACTTTCCCTCTTTTTTCTTTTTTTTACAGTGTCCTTTCACTTAGTTTATGCTGTTTTTTTCTATTTATTCTTTGCTGGTTTCATTCGGTAAAAGTCCTGTTTCTATCAGCAAAGTTAAATTGCAAAGCCCTCTCTGTTAAGAATCTACTATTGTATTTAACTTGTAGAAAGTCTTCAATGGCTTCTCATCTACCAAAAATTCTTATTTACCACAAATCACTGAAATTGTTATTTCTGATCTGAGACAATGGGTTACTTGTTAATTACCTTCCCTTATGTATAGAAGATGACAGATTAAATTGGTTGCAAATAGATACGTAGAAGTTAATAAATTGTAGGCCTGTTTTTCAGGGAGGGGACATATTTATTGTTGCAATATACTTATGAGTATTCAACTGGGGAGGGGAAATATATGTAAATGAGTTTTTGTCTCTTCGAATGCACTTTTTTAATGCTTTGTCTTATTTTGGTTTGCTTCTATAAAATTTCTTTCTTTTTTGAGCTTTCTGAATAAAATGTTAAAAAATTGTCAAGAAAAATCCTGTTTCTGTGAGTGATAATTCACAGGTCTCAGAGTTAAAATCCCCAGGCTATAGAATCAATATCCATGTGGTCTATGAGGATAATGGTGCACATCTAGATTGCGCTTAGAGACCAAAGGTAGGAAATCATTATTTTACACTATTGTTTAGCTGTATCTTTATTCCGCTTCTACATTATTTCCACTTTCACCTTTTAGACAACTTGCATCCATGTTTGTTCTTGCTTAGAACATACTGGCAGTCATCCAGGTTACTTAACTGGAAAGTTGGTAACCAAGAGAAGCCCACTTTACCTGTCCATGCCCAAGTTAATCATCTACTGTATATGAGGGAAGGATGAATCAATTCTTGAACAAACTCTTCTATGTGGTTTACGGCATGTTTTTTGAAGCCATGAATAAACACAACTGTTTTATTCCCAAGATGGACTGAAGCAAAGTTGTAATAGAGCAGAAGTGATTTTTGGAGGGCAGCTTTCAATTATATAGCCTAAAGTTCTAGTTTCTATGGAAAACAGTGAAATATTTTTGAAAATATTGAAGTGTTCCTTGGAAATTGACTCAATAGTTGAGTGGCCAACTCAACATTACTTACATCGAAGCACACATTTCCTTCCCTAGCCTCTCATGACCGTGGGCATGCTGCAAGTGTGAAAAATGGTCATAAGTCACTTTTTTCAGTGCCATTGTAACTTTGAATGGTCACTCCACACAAGCAAAGTACTAGTAAAGGAGGGGAAAAAACTCCAGAGACGTTCATGAGATAGGAAGTCTAGTCCTGCCAAGAATGTAATAAGGGTTAACAGAGAGGCAGTTTCTGTAAGCAACACCAGAATGTTTCCTTCCTGCCTTCCTGACAGGATTAGGCCAGTAATTTCTTCTAACAATCAGTTCTCCGGACTGCTGAGAATGTTAACAACCAGTTCTAGCGAATAGGTGCAAATCTGTAGAATCCCACCCTACAAATCTGTAGACCCGTGGTTGGATCTACTGTTATTTCTAAAAGAAATGTACTCAGGTTTCCAGAGAAGGAACTTCTAAATGACATGTCCCATTTTTAAACTATCTTCGTTCCTAATTGCGACATTCATAGGAAAAAAATAGTAATGAGGCACCGGATATCTCAGATATCTGAGAGCGTTCTGCTCCAACCAAGAGAATCAAAAGCATTATCACAAGCTACACCTTGCATGCTGCTTTAGAAAGTGTGAAACGAGCAGGGAAGGTTGATCTAAAGAAACAAGTGATATTTTAAGAAAGAAAGGCTTAAAATGCAGAAATGAATAGCCAGGGATGAATTCTACCATTCAAAACAGGAAATTTTCTCTTAAAATACAGCATGATTAGTTTGCATATCAAGGGGGAGGCCTTGAGAATGAATTGAAAAGGCTGACTTTTTGGAAGATAAAATTGTGTGGAGGGGCACAGAGATCTATGCAAACTCTTGAGATTCCCCCTCTGCTTATAATACCAATGTTAAACGTCCATCTAAGGATTTTTTCTTCTTTTTTACTTTTAATTGTAATTCTCCTGTAATTTTAAATTTTTAAGCCTAATTTATTTTTTTATTATTGCAAGGAATTTCTTAAAATACGTATTTAAAAAGAAAACCTGTGAGCTTACTGCATTTTCTGTCCTATTTTGCTCACCAAATATTAAAACAGTACTTATTAATAAAATAAGAACTGTGCAAATCTGTCCAAATCCTGTCTAAGGCTCATACTGTCTGACAATAAAAAAAAAAATATCATACATTATTTGGCTTTTCCTTTTCCAAACTGTCATTTAACAGGTCAGTGTCACCTGGATATTATGTTATGAGAGCTACTGCAGTGCCAACTGATGGATTCCTAGAGGATTTCCATATCCTTAACAGTGGTTCCAAGGCACTGCACTAGAAGGAGAATGAATCTAATTCTTATGTATATTTTATCACTATGGAAATTTCTGCTGCATTCAGTACTGTTAAGATGCTCATGACACACAAGATCTTGACAACTTTCCTCAGAGTTTTCTTACTCTTCTAAGTAAAATTCACATGAGAGAGATTGGGTGTCAGGTGCTAAAGACCAGGTCCACACATGAGGGTCCAATTAAAATGATATGTTGCTAAAAGCCTATGCACAGGGATTTCACAACTAATGGTTAGCACCTGCTTGATAAGAGTCAACTGAATTCAAGGGAGGTTGGACTTAGTCTACTTGTGACCACATAGAGAGCTGAATCCTCTTTTGACTCCACCCCCCAGATTCTGCCACTTCTTCTCCAACATTGGGTGAGGTAATGGTGGAAGGCAACCTTCCTACTCTTCATAAATTACATGGCAAACCTTCCCAGAAACATTTCTTCTTCTTGGGAATGTTACCCATTTATTTAGAACCCCAAAGAAACAAAGCCAAAAGGAGGCTTGTGTGGCTTAATTCTTCCATAATAGTTGCATGCAAAAAACCTCCCAACTCTTAAAATATTGGTGTGGATCCCATTATAAAGTCTATGGAAAGAAACAAGGTCAACAGGGACAATGGAGACCCACATAATGAAGTCCATAAATAGAAAAGTCTTATGCAGCTGCTCCTCTGTGTGTGAGAAAAGAGAAGCTAAAATAGAGGCAAAAATGCACAAACATAGACAGACCTTACAGCAACATTCAAGCTCCAGGCAAAATAAAGGATATCCTGTTATGGTTTAGTCCATTCTCAGAGTCAGGCTATGGGTTATTTAGTTGCCCTTAATGCATGCAGTTGCATATAACTTTAAATGCATTTAATATTTAATATTAGACAGACATTACTTCTCTGCCATAGCACCTTTGGGAATTGATAGTTTGCAGTAGTCAGCAGAGTTTAGGGAGAGCTTAAATCTTTCCTTTCCAACTATTTATTCCTTCTGTTAACACCCACATAATGGATCACTCTCTACCTTTCATAAGTTGGGGGGAGAGAGAGGCAGGTGGAGAAGATTTGGGCAAATATCTTAAAAAGGGAGGGTTAGCTCTTCTTCAGTCTCATAGTTCATATCAGAAGGAGTCGTAAGCAATGAAGATGCTAGCAATGAATAAACACAAAACTAGGTAAAGGTAAAGGTTCCCCTCACACATACACACATAGTCATTTCCAGTTCTAGGGAGCGGTGCTCAAAGCCAAAGAGCCAGCGCTGTCCAAAGACGTCTCTGTGGTCATGTGGACAGCATCACTAAACACTGAAGGCGCATGGAACACTGTTACTTTCCCACCAAAGGGGTCCTTATTTTTCTACTTGCATTTTTTACGTGCTTTTGAACTGCTAGGTTGGCAGAAGCTGGGACAAGTAATGGGAGCTCACTCCGTTATGCAGCACTAGGGATTTGAACCACCGAACTGCCGACCTTTATGATCGGCAAGCTCAGTGTCTTATCCACTGAGCTGCCGCGTCCCTAAACACAAAACTAGATAGATATAAAAACATTTTTCCAGGTTTTATTTTTTTAATAAATAAAATTATACTCCAAAAAAACCCCCAGAATGTCCTCCAGATAAACTGAAGGGGGAAGAAACAGAATAAGAAAGAAGAATTACCCTTCGAACATCTTTCCCAAATGTTTCACTGTAACTCGTTCCGAGGATTTCAAACTGCACATAGGGATTGGCACCATCTTCTTGGAATTCCATAATGCCCGTCAATCCACTGATATGACCCTAAACGAAGAATTTCACCCAGTTGAGTGACAGAAAAATAATTTATTTTTTCTCCTCCCCAGGATTTTCTTTCAAACCATTTATGTTTTAAATATTTAATGTGTGTGTCCAACAGTTTGTCTTTCTCCCTTGGGATCAAGAACTAACTGACTTGCTTGGCCTATATCCCTTGGAAAAGCAGATACATTTGATTTACCTTCTTGATCGTCTCCAACATGGATCGGCCTCCATTCCAAGGTTTGGTTGATTTTCTCATGCAATTCAAGCTTGCCATGCTGTGCCATTTCCGGTCTTCCAACTTTCGGTGGAAAGCGTTGGCCAGCATGAGGACGCTGTCATAGAGATAAAGGTTGGAGACCTGTACATGGAGACAAAACTAAACAGTTGGTACTCAATTGCTGAAGGGAACACTGGAAGGGTGTACCATGATGGAGAACATGGATATAAAGTGAACACATTGCAAAAATAAGTCTGCTTTCTAAGTAATTATTTATTGATTTCTTCTTTTATCAGAGGAGCCTATATTGCACTCATCAGAGGCAGGATCAGCAATACAAAGCTTGAAACCTAATTTTCTTTCCCAGTTTCAATTGACCTTCTGGGCAACTAGTTCTAGTCCTCTTCTTTAAACAAGGTCTGCTTAAAACAATGTTCATCATGTGCTTAAAACAGAACTAATTGTCTTCTAGGAGAATGCTAAACCCAAGAATAAGGGAAGTCCATGCAATGCCTGACCTTATATTACAAGCCTAGTATTTTCCTAAACTAGCAATGGAAGGCAGCGCCCAGGGATTCAGATCTTGGCAGATTAGTTAAGGAGACCTTGTAAAACATCTCTATAGCAGGATTCATATGTGAGAAAAGGAAGAATATTATTAGAAAACCAGAACAGGTAAGGCTAATCTTAACCAGTCTCTCTGGTGGTGTAAAAGAAGAGCAGGCAGAACTGTATGTGGAGTGAAGTGCACCATCAGCTTGGAGTCATTAAGTTCCTACAAACAGTCCAAGTTAAACCCATTTGAATTCTGATGATGCTTACTTGGCACCAATTTAGTACTGAACCAAATCTGGTGTTGACTAGACTCCAGAGGTGATATTCAGCAGGTTCAGACTAGTCCTGGAGAACCGGTAGTGGAAATTTTGAGTAGTTTGGAGAACCAGGAAATATCACCTCTGACTGGCCCTGCCCCCATCTATTTTCTGCCTCCCGAGTCCTAGCTGATCAGCTGGGTCTTCTTTGGTTGCCCTGCAAAGGAGAACGGAGCTGGAAAGCAGGTTAGTGAAGTGGGAGGGAATGGGGATTTTGCAGTAACCTTCCCCCAGGAGTGGGGTGGGAATGGAAATTTTACAGTATCCTTCCCCTGTCATGCCCACCAAGCCATGCCCACCAAGCCATGCCCACAGAACCAGTAATAATAATAATTAAAAAAAAAATGAATCCCACCACTACGAGATTCATGTGTATGAGACTGGGCAATAAGAACTTTTAGACTGCAGCTTAACTTATGCTCCTGATCCTTTGCAGCTGACAGGCGGGTTGAGTCAGGGTGGGGAGAGGATCAGGGATGGGATTCTACCAGTTCTCTCCTATTCGCGAGAATCGGTTGTTAACATTCTGAGCAGTTCAGAGAACCGCTTGTTAGAATTACTAACAATTACTGGCCTAATCCTATCAGGAAGGCAGGAAGGAAACATTCCTGGTGTTGCTTACAGAAACTGCCTCTCCGTTAACCCTTATTACATTCTTGGCAGGTCTAGACTTCCTGTCTCAGGAACTTCTCTGGAGTTTTTTTTTCCCCTCCTTTGCTGGTACTTTGCTTGTGTGGAGGGACCATTCAAAATTACAATGGCACTGAAAAAAGTGACTTATGACAATTTTTCACACTTAACGACTATTGCAGCATCCCCACAGTCAGGAAAGGCCAGGCAAGGAGATGCGTGTCTTGATGTGAGTGATATTGAGTTGGCCACATCCCACCAATAACATGACCACCAAGCCATGACCACCCAGTCACATGACCACCAAGCCATGCTCACCACCTGAGCCATGTTTGTTAAAAATTTTGAATCCCACCCCTGGAGAGCATGCTATGCTAGGAAGACATGTCAGAAAGCAGTTCACATGGCATTATTACAACAATAAACAGGACATGAGATTGAACCAGAGGACAGACCACTGCAGTGATAAAAAACATGTACTGAATGGAGAAGTCTCCAGTAGACATGGCAGCATCTTTGGTTGCCAATATATATATATATATATATATATATATATATATATATATATATATATATATATATATATATATTGAGGGGGGCAAGATCAGAAAAATCAACTGTCTGAGGAGTTAAAAAGTCACAAGGACTCTAAAACATTTGGCTCAATGGATATTTGATGTCACCAAAATTGTCACTAAGTCTATTCCCACCAACACTGACAGGGCAACATAAAAATAAGAGCCAAACTGTCAGAGTATATTCATGAATTGGAATGGAGTATGGTAACAAGGTCAGCCAATGAATAAGGATAGCAACTAAGTCAGCTATTGAGGACAGTATGGAAACTAGAAGTAGCCTAGGCTGGAAACTGAAGCTAGAAGTAGTCTAGACGAGGCACTATATTAAGTTCTGCAGCTCTGCAGTTATGTTAAGTTCTGAGTCTGTGTATTGAAATGAAACTGCTTCTTCCTCTGCTTGCCTGCTGAACTAAAATGAAACTGATGTCTGTTTCTGAGCTGAAGCTGAGTTGCTGCTGAAGCTCTGCTCTTGTAACATGTCTACTTCTGTTTGAGTTTGCTCCGTGTTGGAAAAATCTGCAACTGGTTTGTAAAATCTACTTATTATGTTTATAAAGATGTTAAATGAAGCATTAGCCAAATGTGTTTATTTTTCTGGCGCTGAATTCATGCTGCAAAAACTCTGAATACAACCCCACCCCCTTCTAGCACTGAAGATGTTGGGTAATGAAGCATCTGCAAGAAAACCACCAAGCTCAGAGATCACCAAGGACACCACAGCTTCAAAAATTTTCAAAAGTTCAAACCTTTTAAGAATTATTTATAAAAAAACAAAACTTCTAGGGTCAAAATCATATTCAATTACCACATATGTGCTGTGTACTATGTTTTCTCTTTTAGTGTCTTTACCGACCAATCAAACATTAATGACAAATCTATTGAATCTTTGCAAGGAGGCTTGTTTGGAAAATGATTCTTCCTAGAGTTTTCAAACAAGACAAGACAGATGTGCTTTTACCAACAAATCAAAGTTTGAAGATGCAACTTTCTGATTTACCACCTCCTTTATTTCATCTTCTTTCTTGCCAGCTTGTCATTCTTAACTGCCAGATGCTTTGTTATTTAAAATCTAATTTATGTCTTCTCTTTAGGATGGAGTCTGATTCTGTCCCAGATGGCTTTGGCATATGTGTTTCCATGTTGAGTGGGATTTCCCCTGATGTTACAGAAAGGAAAATAGAAGAACCAGGAGTTCTAAAGGATGGCAAGGCAAGTTTGATGTATAATTTGGTAGGAAAGATTAAAGAAGACAGATGCTTTCAACTTTGCTGGTAGAAAAGTGTAAGGCTATAATTAGAAGAAACAACTTTGTATTGTGTGAAGCCAAACAAAACAGATTACAAAACAACTCTGAAAGAGAAATGAAAATGATGCAAACAAAATCTGTTGGGATTACTTAACTCAGATTAATGTACAGTTTTCAAATCAGAAAAGAAAGAATGAATATATATGCATCTCTCTGGGTGGGTGTGTATGTATATTCTATATAAGCTTCTCTTTGGGGGGAAGGTTGTTGAGAAGGTGGTCATGAAGCAGCTCCAGAGGTTTCTGGATGAAATGGATTATCTCAACCCCTACCACTCAGGATTCAGGCTTAGATCTGGGACAGAAACAGCATTGGTCACACTTTTGGATGATCTCTGGCGGCAGCAGGATGGGGGTAGTGCATCCATCCTTGCTCTACTTGACCTCTCAGCAGCTTTTAATACTATTGACCATGGGATTCTCCTGGGGCAGCTTTGGGGGATGGGGGTGGGAGGCTTTGTGCTGTCCTAATTCACTTCCTTCCTCTGTGGCCGCTCTTAGTCAGTGTTGATAGGAGGGGAGAGATCCAGACCTTGCCTATTGCTTTACGGGATTCCACAGGACTCAGTACTGTCTCTGCTCCTGTTCAATATTTATATGAAGTCGCTGGGTGAAATCATCTGTCACCATGAACTGAGATATCACCAATAGGCTGATGATGCTCAGCTGTATGTCTCAGCCCATGGTAAATTAAGTGTTGCTGTGTCCTCCCTCTCACAATGCCTGGAGGCTATTAGGGGCTGGATGGGGAGCAACAGGTTGAAACTAAACCCTTGCAAGGCTGAGTGGCTCTGAGTTTGGGGTTTGTTGGCTCAGGGAGAATTGCTACCTTTGGTCTTGGATGGAGTGGCAATGGCACGACACCAAACAGACGCTGTGCGTAATCTGGGTTTTTCTTGGACTCACAACTCCTGCTCGAAGGGCAGGTGGTGGTCATGGCCAGGAGGACCTTTGCACAATTGCAGGTTGTCTACCAGTTATGCCCTTTCCTGGACCAACAGTCCCTACTCACAGTCACTCATGCCTTAGTCACTTCCCATCTTGACTATTGCAATGGGCTCGACATGGGGTTGTCTTGAAGAGCATCCGGAAGCTCCAGTTGGTGCAAAATGCAGGGACTGGCATGGTTTTGTGCAGACCCTGATGTGCACTTGTATCGACTCTCCTGTGGGAGCTGCATTGGTTGACGATTTGCTTCCAGGTGCAATTCAAGGTGCTGGTTGTCATCTTTAAAGCCCCTTATGGCTTGGGACCAAGTTATCTGAGGGACCGTCTCTTGACGGTCACATCTACCTGACCCATTAGAGCGGGGAGGCAGGGAACGTTGCGGGTCCCATCCCCAAGGGATATACACCTGGTGGGACCCAGAAGAAGGGCCTTCTCCATGGTGGCTCCCTCTCTCTGGAACATCATTCCCCCAGAAATCAGAATAGCCCTCACTTTAGCACTCTTCCAGAAGACAATGAAGACCTGGTTCTGCCAGCAGGCCTGGAGAACCCAGAGTTGGGAAGATCATTAAATGTCTCATGTGACCTGCTGTCATTGGGGTGAGACATGGGGGGTGATTTTATTATATTGTACTTTTTAAATTTATTTGATTCTTTTTGTTAGTTTTTATTGTTTTAAATGTGTTTTTATATACTGTAAGCCACCTTGAGTCACCATGGGCGAAAAGGCAGCAATATAAATTCAATAAATAAATAAATAATTCAGTTATCAACCCACAGTTTCCAGCAATTGCCTGAGAGTGGAAGTCCAACCAGACTGAATGGTGACAGGTTGTAAAAAGCAAAAATAAAGGTTGTGAATAGATTGTTATTACTGAGTGGGACATTGTACGTGTATATAAAATACGTAGTTATCTCCTCCTTTGTGGTGGATTCACTGTTACAAAGCTTTTGCAAGTCACTTAGATTCCCTTGAATGAAGTAGCATAAAAACTTTTCCAATGCATAAATGCAATCTAGGAACAAAAAAATAAAGGGATGGTTTTACTACATTAGTATTGATAATTATTTCCTCTGCAAAATTACAATCTTTTGCCTTTGACTCCCTCTTAGCAAATGCATGCATGGATGTACTCTTCAGAGGTAACCCTCACCATTTCAGCTACTGTACTAACCCTAAGATGGATTTTTACTCCTAACTTTTCTGAGGAGCTGAAGGAAACCCCACAATTCTATTTCAGACCGAAGGTCAATTTAATTACTCCCAATTTCTTGTCCACCACCTTCCTTGAGATTCAGTGAGATGCCTGATAGCTACTGTTCTTCCTTAATGTTACATTCACAAACCTGTATTGCTGTTTGGGCAAAAAAATAAGAATATATAAAAAAAAAATATTTTCCCTGATGTCCTCAAGAAGATTAAATTGGTTGTTTCCCAAACAAATACCTCCCCGTGTCAGAGATAATATTTACAGCATCTCAGTTTTGTTGCCAGAATGAGGCTATTGTGAAGAGAGGAACAAATTCCACCCCCCTTACTCATTTCCTCGAGCAGCACCACCAATTCCAATTTGCTGGACTTGTAGGCAGACAATAATCAGGAATTCATGTGAGTTTGCTGCACTATCCTGCTGCAGCTGCCTAGGTGGTCTCAAGCATGAGAAAAGAGAAAATTAAAGAATTATCTTTCCAGCAGCGTGCTTGAATTGTTCGAAACGGAACCCAAAAGAAAACAACATTGCCGTTTTGCCCTGGAGAGGTGATTTCTTTGGCAGTCCTGCTAAGTCTTCCTCTTCACGCTTTAGAAAGAGACACAAATTTCATATAAATGAAGTGAGGCAATGCTTATTTGGGTTCCTCCTCCCATTCTTCTTCCTTTCTGTTTACTTTTTTTTTTTAAACACCTGAGAAAACTTTTCCACATGTACTTCATTGGGATTATTATTGTGGTTGGCCACACAATCTAGGCCACTTTTGGGGAAAAGTCTTCAAGCAACAATGAGAATGCTACTAAGACAAGCTCAAATGGGGAAAATAAAAACACGGTGTTGTTCCTCTACATAAACATATTTTGGGTTTTGGAGTACCAGCTCCAGAAGGGAAGGTGGAAGTGGCCCTTCCTCATGCTCCAATAGCAGGCTGGGAAAGGCCAGGAGGTGGTGGTGGAATTCTACTGGTTCGGCCCAGTTCGGCCGAGCCGGTAGCGGCGATGAGCAGCAGAGACCAAACCGGTTCTCTCCACCGCTCTGCTGTTGGGCTTTTGAAGCACAGCTGCTTTGTGAGGCACAGCAGAGTGCTGCGCAGCAGCTTCTGAAATGACTGGGAGAGTGCAGGCTTGCAGGAGCTGAGTTGGAATGCCTCTGCATCTGCACAAAGTGTGCATTTGGTGCATGCAAAGTGTATGCACGTGTGCAAAGCGCGCCCACCAAGCCACGCCCACCAAGCCGGTGTTAGTCAATTTTGAAACACATCACTGCCAGGAGTTAAGTTCTTGGGGGCTGTCTTTGTTTTTAAAGCTTCAGTAGAAGACCTAGGCTGCTCCACTGAAGAATATATTTCTTTGCAGTTCTGTTTGTTGGCCTGTCTACCTGCTCAGCAGTTCATCTGATTAACATCTTCCTTCCTTGGAATTCATGTCTGACCACAAAGTCAAGTCATGACAGTTGGTCTCTCTCTTCAAAGGAAATATCTCCATTGAAATGATGTTGACAAATTCAGCAAGAGGCTGTAAACCAAAGTCAAAGGAGCCACTTCTGATCATAGTCCATGTGGGGGCACTCGTTTCTATTTTATGACCCTCAAAGGACCCCAGGAACTGTCAAGATGTAAAGTGATAACTATGATTTTTCTTTGTTGTTCTAATGATTAATTCCCTCCTGGGCATCTCCAAAACCTGCCACCTGATTATAAATGTCAATATAATTGAAAGGAGAAACTCATAAATACAAGTCGAATCTCGGCATGTTTCTGTTTCCCACAAAGTATTTGGGAGTCCGAACAGATAATGATTGAATAACTGGTTAATCCTATCAATTTTAGCTTTAAATCCTGTTTCTAAGATGAATGGGCTTGCAAGATGTGTGCAATTGTGGAATGATTTAAAACACCAGGATCAAATACCATGCCAGGCAAGCTGATGCCATATGAAATAATAGATGCCCATCGTAATAATGAAGGAGCAATATTTGCAGCGTAATTAGCTTCTGATTGCTGCCTGGCAATCAGTGGAGGTTAAATGATCTGTGCAGATGGCTCGCCGTGGTGAGAAAATGGGTGTTTTTAGGGTAGGCTATTTTGTTTCCCTGGATTATAATTCTGCAGAGTCTGTTGGAATGCCTACCTCGTTATGTTTCATGGCATATGGAGTGGTGGTGGAAAAATGCTCACAATTGTCCTATAGAGACTGATGGTTTTAGGCAAAACGTTGGTCTGGCCTTTTAATTATTTGAGCTCAGAGTCTCTCCTTCAACTTCTCCCCTTGACTAGTCCCATTCCTCTTCGTTTGCAAGTTCTTCATTTTTTCTGGCATTGTGTTTTCTCAGGCTCCTTCATACAATACACCACCCTTGTTCTTCTAACTGTGCTGCCTATCAACAAAACTCAGACAGAAGTAACCTAAAAATGTCTATTTGTCCCATGGATCCATGGACCCATGGACCATGGACCAGTACCAGTCCATGATCTGTTGAGAACTGGGCTGTGCAAGTGGTGGGCAAGTGTGCAAAACTTCATTTGTGCAGGCACTGAATCAAACTTGCTGCCCAATACCATACTCCCCATTTCAACCCTGAGCTATTCACATATAGAGTCAAAGGCCTGGTCCCACTGCACTTACGGATGCAAAGAGGATGTAAAACGTTAAAAAAAAGCTTGCCATCTGTTGGAAAATGCTATGCATCCGTTGTGTAATCACTGCATATGTGTTTCATACGCTCTATCCATCGAGCATCCGTCCACTGCAATTTCATCCACGCAGGAAGTTTTGAGCTGCACAAAACTTTGTGAACGGATGAACTTTCTGCCATGTACGATGTAAATCTGCGACATACGAGCAACAAACGTTCTATGTCCGTTTATCATCCGTTAAACGTCCGCTATATCCTCTCTGCATCCTCTGGCCATCCCCTCAACTCACTTCTGCTGCAGCTGAAAACGGAAAGAGGGAGGAAACAAAAGGTACATGGAACGTCTACACAGCGTTAGTAGCACAGAAATAGAAAGGATGTAAGCGTATGCATCTCATATATAAAGTATTAAAAATGGACAAAATGTTTGTATCTGGGATGTATCTCGTATATTTAGTATGTCTGCAATATGTCTAGAGTATGTAGAAGGCCCCATAGCAGACAACCGATATTTTCTATAAAAAGAAGAAAATCATCTGGATCTCAGTATGAATCCAGCAGCTGTGGTATACAGACCTCCTCACCCTTGGTCTTGGTCTTCAACATCATCAATTGTTCTCCACCACTGATGATGAAACAGTCCATATGATAGCTGCACTCATTCATCACCAGAACCAAAACCTGTTCAGAATGTGTCAAGTTTTACACAGGAGAGGAAGGAGACATCCAAGAGCTGTGTGGGTCTGAGGATGGATCATGAGAAGAATGGAGTTTGGACTGAATGACCAGTTGATGGTGGAGCTGAGGAATGAAGACCCTCATGCATTCCATCACTTCATGAGGATGCCACCAGCCATGTTTGACGAACTTGTAGAGCATCTGAGACCCAGGTTGACCAAGCCTAGCACCAACTTCCGTCCCAACCTGGACCCTGGACTGAAGGTGGCATTGACTCTGCGGCACCTGGCCTCTGGAACCACATACAGAAACATGCAGTATGCCTGGACGGTGCCACACAACAGCATCAGCAAAGTGGTCAGAGAAGTGGAACAGGCCATCATTGAAGAATACGTGGAGGAGCTCCTCAGGTGCCCCACCACTGAACAAGGCTGGAGAAAACTTGCAGAAGAGTGGTATCAGAGGTGGAACTTTCCCCACACCGTTGGAGCCATAGATGGGAAGCACGTGGCCTGTAAAGCTCCAGCCAACTCAGGGTCCACTTATTACAACTCCAAGGGCTTCTTCAGTATCACCTCTTTACCATGGTTGATGCTGACTACGAGTTCATCTACATCGATGCTTCAGGCAACGGGTCAGCTTCAGATGGCCAGGTATACAATGCTATAGGATGGGTTGGAACGCAACCTCATCATGGGTTTTCCAGGTACAGACCCCCTACCCAATGACACACAAGATGTGCCCTACTTCATCATTGGTGATGACGCCTTCTCCCTCAGAACCTACCTCATGAAGCCCTACACTTCCAGATACCTCACCCGTGAAGAGATGATCTTCAACTACAGGTTGTCCAGGGCAAGACAGGTGGTGGAGAATGCCTTTGGCATCCTGGCCAACAGGTTCCAGGTACTTCTCACCACCATGCAGCATCACCCAGGGACTGTGAGGAGCATCGTGGAAGCTTGCTGCATCCTGCACAATCTCATGTGCACCTAATACCCAGTGTTGCAGAACAGACTTTTGGACCATCAACAAGGGAATGGGGACATGGAGCCTGGTGAATGGAGGTAAGGACGTAACCTGATAGACACTGTGGATACACAAGCCCCCAACAGAGCTTCATGTGAAGGGAAAAAGCAGCGCAACCTACTGAGACACTGGTGCAACTCCCCAGCTGGAGCAGTGGAGTGGCAAGACAGGATGATAGATGATTAATGGATGCTTCCTTGAGCCTGTTTCATAACACTGATGAGATTGTGCCATGTGTGTTGAGTGGTCCTACAATGAACAGGGCATTAATAAATAACTTTGTTTATTTTAAAATGTGTTGATCAATGAATAAATTGTTGTTGATAATAAAGGTCCATATGTGTGGCAGCTGGGATGGGGGACCATACAGTCCCACTATGCTTGCACTGGAGGTTTATCTATCCCACAACTATCCTTATCTATCCCACAAGCATGCAAAGGCTTAACCATTTTTTCAAAGTTTTTACCAACACTTTATTAAGTAAACAAAATAAACCAAGTAAACTTTATTAAGTGTCTTAAGCAAAGATATACTTTATTAAACAAGTAAACAACTCAGTCTCTGAGACTATTCTGAGTCAGAATAGACTATTCTGCATGCGTGCTGCATTCTTTTATATCAGTGGAGTGGACACAATTCATACCCCCCGCATGCGCAGTGAACGCTTTGCATCCGATATACATCTGCGCGGCATCCCCTTTGTTTCCTATAGGCGTACGTGATGCATCCGCTTCATCTGCTATGCATCCGCCCTATCCGCTATGAGTCCGCTTCAAAAAGGAACCCCTTCGGATGTGTCATCCACTTTCATCCGCTGTCATCCACTAGGCTTCCTATGAACATCCGTTTAACATCCCCGCTACATATTAGCCATGTCCGTTCTTTTCCATTCTGTTTATGCAAATTTTTACCACTTTTTGGAGCGGATGACAACAGATGGAGCCACCCCTGAAATTTTGCTCATCCGCTGTGTTCTTTATGCATACGTTTTGCATCCATCGGCCAGTGGGACCAGGCCTTTAGATAACTAACCTGGAAGGAAGAGAGTCAAAAAAGCTCCTCCCTAGGAATTCTCAGAGCACATATTTATTGATGCTAGTAGTCTTCTTTAGTTTGTCAAGATTGCTGTCTTGTGGGTAAGGAACAATCAAGGAAACTGCTTTGAAGAACCTCAACATGCCTTTCTTGGTTTTTGGACACTGACAGTGAATTATGGGAAACAAACTTTTCAGTGCAGCCAATGAATTAGGCTGTAAAAAAAGGGAAGGAGGGAGGGAGGGACAGACCAAATTGCACAATTTTTACAACAGAAATAAAAAAGCAAAATTCAAATAAATCTAATCCTTGTCATACCTGGGTAATTTGACATACCATTTTTATACATCTATTTTCTGCTACGCTGTCTCTTCTCATTTTTAAGTCTTGAGTGATAAGAACTCTATCGCTTCTTTCAGAAGCTCTTCCATAGTTTAATGGATTATCCTGTCAAGAATTTTCCTTGATACTCAATTTTTATTTCTTTTTCTCCTCTACACAAAGTTATATATCCCCTTAAATAATCTCACTCTGTCTCTGTGCTTCATATCCTTCAAGTAAGGAACAACTTTTCAGTAACTGGTGGTTGTATATCTAAACTCACAAAGATAAAATCAACATCCTTCTAAAATTAGTAAAGATTTCTAGAGATCCCAGGTACAGATTCAGTCATAGCCAAATGTGAGTGTGTTTATGTGACTATATATTTAGACATACATAAAATTGATTAAAAAAACTCTGGTTTTAATTTTTAATTTCAGACTTTGTCATTTTATTTCTCAGAAGTTTCTTCCTTTGAAAAACAAGGATAAATAAAAGAGTCGAGACATCGTAATGGCCTAATTTAGGAGAAGCCAAACCTCAGGACCAGAGACATACCACAACTGAGTTTCACGGCTGCTGATTGTACCAAGGTGGTGTCAAGATCTTCCTTATATTTGACCTTTACTTGAGGCAATGTCTGTGACAACTTCTCTCTAGATTGCTGTGAAATCTTGCCTGCATATCTCAAAATCCTGCCTTCTGTTTGAACCAGAAAATCTAATTGCTCTTGTCTTCTGCCTTTAACCAGTGGTAGGAAATCTGTGCCTTCTCAACCCTGCAGTGAACTACTGATGTTTCAGCCTAATTATGATAGTTAAGACTGACTCTTTCCATACTTGGAGAACTTCACTGTTTTACAATCCTTTTTTAGCAAACCTCTGCAAGATTGGAGAGCCATTGCTTTTCTTGCCTCACTAGCAATCAGCACATGACACCTTTTCTTGAAGTACCAGGAACTTGGAAAGGATTTATGTCATCTAACCAAAGAAGAATTCCTTTTCAACAGAATGTGGCTATAGAAAAGACCATAGAGAAGTAAAATTTAACTGCTAAGATGTATACACACTGAGAGATATTATATCACTGAGAAGGGCCATCACAGTGCTTCCAAAACAAAAGCTGTGTTAGAAAAGTAAAGTTGTATATACTGTTACTGTCCTGAAAGAACAAAAATCCAAGTACTGCTGTTGACTAATAATGTAGGCAAGAAGATCAACATGGATCAGGAACTTTCCAAGCTCAACACTTTTCCAATATATTAACCATGGAAGTGGCTTACTCTGTTATGGGCCACCAGTATTGTTCTTCCAGCAACTCTTTCAAATCTCAACCTAAGGGGCTTTTGTGATTTGAGAAGGAAATTTTTTTGAAAATTTGAGAAGGAGGACTTGCCTCAGCAAGTAGCTATGCCACTGACATTGCACTAATAAAAGTCACTCTGAATTGTTTTGCTAGTGCAATGGCCAAGTTGATGTCCCTGGCCCATTTGGGGTGCTTTAGCTGAAGTAAAAGGACCTCTAGTTGTGCCACAGCAGCAAGACTGCACTGGCCATTAATTCTTACAGATCAGGGCAAAGAGTTGCTTTGATCTATGCAATCTGTTTGCAAGGAGGAGAATGGATGTGGTAAATACCCTAGGGCAGCTCAAAAAAGAAAAAAAAATGGTTGTGTGGAACAAGAAATAAATCATGGAGATGATTAAGTGGCATGTTGAAATATCATCTTTGGGCAAGCTTTTAAAGCAGTAGTCCCAGTACGATACTTTACACAGAAGAAGACAGATAGTTTTTTGTCTGAATAGAGCTGCCAAGTTGCAGCCTTCAGTTTGATATTATGTCTGAATAGTGACAGATAAGATCTATCTCTGTCCCTCCCAGGCTGGTTATTATGCTGCATTGGATCAGGAAGACCCAGCTTCAAATCCATCCATGGAATCCCCACAGGTATCTTTGGCCAGTCACTCTCTGCCTGTCCAATGGGGTTATTTGGAGACTTTAAATTGGGGAAGGAGGATGTCTGCCCCCCCGCTCCCAATCTCCTAAAGGAAAATCTGAGATAAAATATATATCATTCAAGCAAGCAAATAAATAAATGATACGGACCAAAAGATCAGTGGAAAGTACATAGCTTAGTCTATTGGCAATGGTAAAACATGAGTCCTTTCATATTTAATGGGGAACAACTTCTGATGGCCCCTAGAGGCTGCTTGGGATTGGAGCCTCAGGCTGTACAACTCTCTCCTGGAAGTTACTTAGATGAAATTTGTAATTGTAACATGTTCTTGTAGCAGTCCAAGAATGCCAGAGCTTCCTAAATTCAAAGTAAATACACAGTTAGATGGAAATGACTGAACAGAATTATGGCTTCATACGTGCATTCCTTGCTAGGGGGAAGCCAATAGTGATTAATGCCTCAGCAAGGAATGAATGTTAGTAATGAAGAGAAGAAACAAAAAACATTATAGGAGCTTCACTTGTTCCCATGAGCTCAGGTCTCCAAATCATCCCCAGTTTTTGGACTAAGAGACTGAACACTTTCTCAAAGACAAACAAGTCATTCTTTGGGTGCTATATCCTATTTCATAGGAGAGCTTTCTCTCAGTTTTTTTGTTGGTGTTTGCTCTGATGACATGAGAAAATTGTGGGATTGTCATGTTTATAATTTGTCAGGTAAGGGCTGGTGGTTTCATTGCTACAACTTTATGAATTTTATATCCAAATGGTACATATTTAATGCATTATGTTGTTAACTGACTGGAATCTTAATTGATTGTGGTAATTTGCAAAACTACTAAATAAAAATAAAGCACGCAAAGAGAAATGCTAAAATGATTCTGTAGAGTTCTTCAGATATACTTAAGATATACTTTGTTTTCTATGTTATTCTTTTTTCTTCTGACAATGGCACCATCAAACACAAAATTCCTTTCTTAAGGAGGTTTGCTGGGGTCGTTCACTTCCCTATAGATTTAAAAATAATGTTGACATGGAAGTAAATGTCCAAAAATCAAATGCTTTAGAAGTTCCCAATTTTCTTTAGAATCACATCTGCCATCCAAGAATTCCAGATTATGTGAATGCATTTTCCAAATCTACCAAATGGAGAATCATTTTTCACTGTTTCCAATGAAATTCACTAAGAGCTAAATTTCAACATAACCTTTGAAGAAAAAATAAAAATAAAACTTATATTCCTTTCCCACAACCCACACATCTGAGCATATGAAATGAATTGGATACCACTGGCAAAATAAGCACAATTTGTTTTGCACAAAAGACCATCCCATGGAGATTCAAAGGGTGCAGATACAATTGGCAATACATGCCTCAACTTTTGGTAATTAGAGCACTCTGAGATTTAACCCTTTTTCCCCTCTACAACGTTGCAAGTGTAGCTAGCAGGATCACATGTCATGACATCTTCCTAAGGGGAAAAAACAACAACAACAACAATGAACAGATGGGTCATCTTGGTCCTGAGATCAACTACTGACCTGAAGCATTTGAAGGTAACCTTCCTGTGGGTCACAGAGGAGGGAAGATATCCTGTGGTTGTTTCTCATGCACCGTTGATTGTTCTCACGTGTCGCAGGAAAGATCTGACGTATGACGGTCATCCGCCCAAGAGCACTGTGTACCAGTTCTAGGATTTCATTGTCACTGATTTCCTAATGGGAGAAAGGTTCATTAGAAATGCCCACCTCTCAGGAATCTGTCCACACATTGTTTGAGTTTTGAATGAAGATCACCTCCACCACTTATAAGCAACCTGATTATTATCTGGATGAAATGTTTAGGGATGCTTCAATGTTATTTCCATGATAACAAAATTGCACTCACCATGATAACTTTCTTTGCTTTATATTGGTTTATGGGCATTTGTCTGGAGGTTCACACACTATACCAATAGATCAATGATTACTGCTGTATAAAGATACATGTCAACTAAAAATACTTATTTGGCCTTTTTAGTTGCCAGCAGCAGAAAGGGAGTGGGAGAAAGTAGTGCATTCCTTAAATGCTTCAGATAATCGCTTTGGCAAGTGAAGCTTCTGGTGCACAAAATTATTATTGGAAAGCATGATTGATGACTCTTGGCTATGGATGTGTCTCATTGGAGAATATACATTCAGGGGGTGGGGGGAAGACCAGGGTTAAGGGTGAAATGAATGATGTGTCAGAGTTGGCTGCAACCAGGAAACACCAAAATGTCAACTCCTAATAAAACAATATTTTTTACTCTGAGAGAAGTGGCTAAAGATTTATGATTTGAATGGGGGTGCATGTCGGAGTCCTGACAGCACACACAATCTTTTAACATTAAAGGTCTTATTCTCCATAACATGAAGAACTGATTAGCAGAAGACTGGAGGAAGGGAGGACAGAGGGAGAGATGAAAGGAAGGGAGGGAGGGAGGAAGGGAGGAAGGAAGGCATCTGCAACTTTTCACAAGGTAAAATACCTGCAGATAGCTTATACAAATCCTATTCAATTCAAGGTGACACTATTAGTAAGGGTCTAGAGTTGGTCTTCTGTCAACAAGATTAAAACAGCTTTTAAAAGAATAAAATAATGAATGAATTGTTTGGGGAAAGGAAAAAAAACTCTGAAAGGAGAGATTGGGTTGTGCATGATAATTCACAGTACCAATTTAAACATAAATCCATTCCATGGATTTAAATGCAAATCCATGCTATAGGTTTAAATACAAATATGCCATCCTTGAAAACCAGCTGGAGCAAGTTCATGCAAACTTCAGACAACCTCAACCAGTCAGATGATATGTCAGATTTTATTTGGAGAAATTCAACTCATGTGTTTTTCCCATAATTATCCTTTCCAAAGTTATGTGTACACTTGTCCTTCTTATCCCAAAGGATCCACAGCTGGGGTCTCCAACCTTGGCAACTTTAAGACTCGTGGACTCCTCGAGTCTCCCAGGATTCCTCAACCAGCAAAGCTCACAAGTCCATAAGTCTTCAAGTGGCCAAGGTTGAAGACCCGCGCTCCACATTGAGCTCTATTCATGGCCTTGATTGTAACATGTAAAAAGGAGCAATGAACTCATAGAGAAGCAATAACCCAAGTGACTGATGTGTTCCTTCTCCTGCATGGCCCATTCCCCTAAGCCGGGCAGAAGAGAAAGGGGTCCCTCCACCTCTTCAAAGACACCAAGTCCACTGGCTTCAACTACTGTGGCAAGAGGAAGGAATAGTGAACCTGTATACATCTGCAAGTCCAGAGCATATGTGCATTTCCTTGGTATAGGGTCTCCTGCTTGAGCAGGAGGTTGGACTAGAAGGCCTCCAGGGTCCCTTTTAACTCTCTTATTCTGTAGCCTGCATTCTGTATTCTACTCCGATTTTCCTTTTTTCTAATGTTCTATGTTATATCAACCACTTTGAAGACATACACACACACACACACACACACACACACACACACATTATTGCCCACACATATATTCATTCCTTCCGAAGCATCGGATGAAGGTTATCTCTCCTGATGTTGCATGAAACTAAATACTGATGTTTGATATTCCAGGATGCAATATTTCCAGGAGTTTTGACTCTTCCACCAAGATAATAATATCTATCCCCCCAAAAAATTACCTTAAAAAAATAACAAAAATATACCACTACTCTGTTTAATCTTACCACACATGCATCCATGCATGCAAATGTTCTATGAAAAGTGAATTTTTATGGGGGAGGATTTCTAAATGCAAACTGTTACTGTCTCCCTGTTAGTCCAACTTCTGCTCAGATTCACACAGAATGAAATCCCATTTATCCAAGTCTTTGCCATTCCCATGGCGAACAACTTTCATTTGCTTGCCAATAGTTTAGTTTAGGAGACATAAAAAGAGAGGCATAAAAAATATAGATGATGTGGACAGCTTAGCAATCAACCTCCCAGAGGGATTTTCAAGAGTTGAGGAGTTTCAAATTATCCCATTGCTCATTCCGAGCCCTGGCCTATCAAAGCTTTTTAACTCCAGCTCTTTCTTTGTATGTCTGATTACGGGCAAAATAATAAGCAGTTATGGAAAATAGTTTCTCAGTAGGCTTGCAAAGACATTTGTTTTCTGACAACCTCAACTATGTAATCAGAAATGCAGAAAGTCAGGACATTTCCCCCCAAATGGAAGTGCCGAGGCCCTTGACACAGAGAAGGGATTAATTGCTGGGCCATAATCAGGGGCTCACTGATCTTAAAAAACTCACAGCTTTGCTGACTTTTAATGTAATTTATGCTTTGGAATTTTTTTTAAAGTGTGTCTCTCTTTGTTTGTTCAGTTTGTTTTCATCAGAACTCTAGTCCAAAGATTCAATTGTAGCCCCAGAAATCTAGAAGTACTGCATCATTCGAATGAATGAAGTCAACTCTGCTCATGTCTTAGTCATCTCCTGAATTGGACTATCATAATGCACTCTTCATGGGGTTACCTGTTAAGCACAAACCACCAGATCCACACATGAAGTGTTCAATTAGCTACTTTATTGTTCTATGCCTATTATGCGTATATATGTTGATGTATCTATGCATCTATATGTCTATATGCCTATGCATCTATGTGTCTACAGAAATATAGATGCATAGACGCATAGGCATATAGACGTATAGATGCACATAGATATGTGAGATGCATAGATGCATCTATGAGACGGTATGTCTATGCATCTATGCATGTCTATGTATCTGTGTCTATATGTCTATATATCTATATATTTATATGTTTATAAAAAAAACATTATATGTTTATGTATCTATACGCCTGAATGTAAAAGTGTCTATATCTCTATTTTTATGTATCTATGCATCTATATGTCCGCATGCCTATGTGTCTATATGCATATATGTGTAGAGAGGAACATGCTACCTTAAGAGAAAAACCTGAATTAAAAAAAACTTAGTTGTTCTAGCACCATAGAAGACTAATCCCTTCTTGAAAAGTGGGGGGGTGGGATGAGGGAAGACAGTTCAAAACCTCCAAAAAGACATTTTTCAATACCCTTCCTGGAGAAGGATCACAGAGAACAACCACACTTCCCAGGTTATGCCAAATTAGGATTTGGTTTGGCTTGATGCCAAGTGATTTATAATTAATCTGCTGGGAGTGGGAGGAGGGAGTGAAAACTCACGTCAGCACTGAAAGAGAAAAGTTCTCCACCCTATGAATATTGAATAGCAGAATTAGTTTTCAGAGGCTGCTACTCCAGGTCGTCCGCCTGTTTGTATATTTATTTATTTGCACTGAAAGGAATATAAATTATTGCGCTAGCAATGGCTTGCTTGGGGGGGGGGAAATATTTAAATCTACTTTAGCAGCAGCGAGTACCAAAACACAAACTGCAAAATGAGACAATTATGTTTCGCATTAAATTCCCCATCTTCCTTAGAGGTAATGACGGAAAAAAATAAATTTTTATGACATTAATAATTTACTTGGCCACAAAGAGTTCCAGGAAAATCTGTTCCCAAGGAAAAAAGAAGAAGATGATAATTAAACTTTAATAGTCTTGGGGACAATGAGGTAGATGAAGGATGTGTTGATTCATATGCTGTGTTTACAGCAGGGTTAGAGCTGAAAACCATCAGAGATGAGTTCCCCACAGTTGCTTCTGTGGATTTTTAAAGGAGCAACCTATTTCCAAAAGATGAGGAATAGTTAGCTGATTATATATATATTTGTTTTCTTAGGTTTTCGCGGGTACTTACATGTGTGCTGTTCAGCTTCCTTCGGGTATTATCCCACGTCATTGTAGTTCTGTTAAAGTTGTAGCAACGTTTCAGCAGAATCTCATCTGCCATCATCAGGCTTCTGTATAGAGTTTGTATAATACAGAAGCCTGATGATGGCAGATGAGATTCTGGTGAAACGTTGCTACAACTTTAAAAGCACTACAATGACGTGGGATAAT
>BLBF01000016.1:2539312-2549439 GCA_015471245.1 Laticauda colubrina
CTGTCTATCATCTATCTATCTATCCATCTGTCTGTCTGTCTATCATCTATCTATCTATCCATCTGTCTATCTATCTATCTATCTATCTATCTATCTATCTATCTATCTATCTAGGAGGAATATAAATATAAATCAGAAGTGTGCTGCTAACACAAAAGCTAATTACAAATTTTAAAAAAGCTAATACAATCTTAGACTGCATTAACAGAGGGATAGAATCAAGATCATGTGAATTGTTAGTACCACTTTATAAAGTCTTGGTTAGGCCGTACTTGGAATACTGCATCCATAACATATATATGTTGAGACTCTAGAAAGAGTGCAGAGAAGAGCATCAAAGATGATTAGGGTACTGGAGGCTACAATCTATGAACAACTGTTGCAGGGTTGAGTATGTCTAGTTTAGTGATAAAAAGGACCAGGGGTGACACCAGCAGTCTCCCAATATTTGAGGGTCAACCTATTTTCCAAGGTACCTGAAGGTAGGACAAGAAGCAATGGATGGAAACTAACCAAAGAGAGAACCAATCCAGAACTGGCAGTTAGACCAATTAATCAGTAAAAAAGCTTGCCTTCAGAAGTTGTGGCTGTTCCATCACTGGAGGCTTTTAAGAAGAGATTGGACAACCATATGTCAGAAATGGTATAGGGTATTTACTTGGGCAGGGGGTTGGACTAGAAGACTTCCAAGATCCCTTCCAATGCTGCTATCTTGTTAAAAAAAAGTTACACTTTTTTAGAGCACAAGACTATAACTTGGAAGACCTAGCATTAATTTCCATCCATCCTTCTCAAAATAACTCGATCAATGGAATGCAAAAAATAAAACAAAATCAAACTATCAGAACATGCCATGGACTATTGGACTGTTAAAAATAACTAAAAAAGCAAAGTAGCTGTTAAGAAGGAATGGGAATAAATTTCTGAACTTAACATTGAGAGAAACATAAAGAAATGAGTGAGACCAATTAGTATGCAGTAGCTTCTGGCCCTGGTTGTGTCTTGGATCCCAGTTTATTTATTTTATTTAGTTTGTCAAGCATGTATGAGAAAACAAGTATAAAACAAGTATAAGTATGAACGTAACATACAAGCATACAAGTATAAACAAGTATAAACACATAGTAAATGAGTATAAATAAATGGGAACAGTATGACAGGGACGGCAGGCACACTGGTACACTTATACATCCCCCCTTATAGATCTCTTAGAAATGGAGTGAGGCCCTCGCCAGACCAATCCACAAATACACCTCATCTGCCTAGAATCTACACTGTATAACGGACATTAATACAATTGAGCGAGTCCAGAGGTATTTCACAAGAAGAGTACTCTACTCCTCAACTTGCAACAGAACACCTTATGCCACCAGGCTTGAAATTTTGGACCAAAATAATTTAAAACTATGCCACCTCCTGCCTGACCTAAGCTTAGTACACAAAATTGTCTGCTACCACCTGTCAATGACTATCTCAGCTTCAACCACAATAACACATGGGCAAACAATAGATAGAACCTCAAAGTAAACCGCTCCAAACTCGATTGCAGAAAATACGACTTCAGCAACAGAGTGGTCAATGCCTGGAATGCCTTACCTGACTCTGTTGTTACATTCTCAACCCCCCCAAAAAAACTTTAACCTTAAACTGATATTCAACCTGGCTAGGAAACAACACCAGAAAGTTAAGTTTCAACTCCTAAAGAAATGCTGACCAGGACCATCCGTGAATAGAGAATATCTACAGACTGCCCCAAGAGGCAACACCACCACAATTTTCTGCAGACTAAACTGTAAAGCCACAAAATATGTCACGGGACATTTTCACGCTCTACTTCCTTCCATCCACACAGAAGAACAAGGAAAATCTATGGTGTTGTGCTGTGTGTTTCACAGTGTTAAATGTGAAGGAGCAGAGGAGGGGTGGGAAGGAAAAGGCTGCCGCTTTCCCATCTTTGGAAGTGAAGAAATTAAAATTCACAGCTTTGTCAAAGAAAGCAGCAGAGGACAGGAGAATAACATGTTAATTTAGACGCTTCAGTTCACTGTCAATTTCTGTAGTCTGGAACGCTGGTCCAGTGCGCTCTGATTAAGAGTCCCTTGAAAATAATTTGCAGACCAGTTACTGAGGTTTACTCAGGTCTAAGTAGGAATTTAAAGTTTCATTAGACTATCCGCATAACTGACTGTGACTAAAGTCCTGTGCAGATCTTTCTTGGGAATAAACCTTACGATGAGCAGACACGGATTGCACCGCATTGTGCGATTTCCCTGGTATTACAATTCACTGCTCTTGGTGGAGGAACATTATATCATGTCCCTTAAGAGCACAAACATTTTGCTTTCTGCTCAGATCATGCTGGTCAATGTTCAACTTAAAAACAGAATGCATAATTTCGGCTGTCTAAGGAAGAAAAAAAAGTTATTTTTTTCATGTTGATGGAAAAAAAAGGCGATTAAGAGATAATGTAAGACATCCTCGGTTTATGACCTGCCAGTTAGTGGCCATTCCAAGTTCTGATGAACCTCCCTGGGGGACAGTTACAATCTGGATTTGAAGTTCTGATGGTTGCCATCCCAGAGTTTGGGCACTTAGCAACCGGGCCATATTTACATCCGTTGGCCGTACCCTGCAGGCATATATGATTGTGTTTTATGATGGTTGTGACATTTACTTTCAGTGTTTGTAAAAACATGCCCATAGTGAACCATTGGTTCACTTAACTAGTGTGGATTCACTTAGAAACCATGGTGATTTGCTTAATGAAGCACAAAAAAGATTCTAAAATAGCATCATCGTGGAAACAACCCATTTTGCAACTGTCAGAAATTCGAGGCAGGCTCCATTTCAGTCATAACTCAAGGACTATCTGAAAAAGTATTGGCTGATTAAAGCACATTGTTCTTTAAAAGAAAGGCTCGGTGTGTTATTAAGTTAGCTTAAATACAGGTATTTAGGGAAGACTTCCATCTCACAAACAGATGACCTTCAAAATTGGCAGTTATTTACTTGTATGTTTTCCTGGCAGCTGTGGGGAAAAGAAACATTTATCTCACTCTCTAAAAGATATTTCAAATTATTTCAGGAATTGCACTTGGGCAACAAGGCTGATTAAGGCTCATATGCACTGTTTCCATCTGCATTAGCTTTGCGAGAAGCAATGGGAGATGAAGATATCTCCTATCTTCAGGGAGGACTGTCTCTCATGTAAACTTGAATTTTTAGCCAAAAATCATAGCCACCTTTGTATTTATTAGCTGAGAATGACATCAAGCAAGGGAGAAGTAAAGCCTTTGGCACAAACACAATGCATGGGGTTTTGCACGTGTAAAAGTAGAAAGTGACAATATCTAGTCAGTGGCAGAAATAGCAAAAGAATCACATCCAGCATGGCCCCTGATGGTCAAAATTACAAAAAGCAGGTGCTTAAAGTTGTGCTGCAGACTTGAGTAGAGATGAGAGAAGACATTAAATCAAGGATGTGCTGGAAGCCAGAGAGAAACAAGTATGGAAAAATGATCTCAACATAGTGCAATTTTATCCCTATGCAGCTGCCCATTTTCCCATTTCTGCTGAGTTGGAGGCTTTCAGGAAAAGATTGTTGAATTAACCAATCATGATATGCACATATAATGGTATGTGCTAATATTTTTGACAATATTCAGTGCACTAGGACATGGGATAAGGATATGAGGCATAATGGAAATTGAATTATTACTCCTTAATGCATTCCATTTTCTACTGATTGCCTCTCCAAACAATAACATAATTTTAAAAACAACAGTTTCAATGCATTTTATTGATGACTTGATTCCCACATTCCTGATCTTTGCATAGAAGCTGCAAGTTCTTGGCTGTGCTCTCTTTTTTCTCATAAGCCTTTGTTCACCAGAACCTACTCAGCATCATAGCATATAAATTGTCCTTAAGGAATAAGGCTAGCAGATATTAAAAGCTGGTGCACAGATGCATATTCATCACTTGAGTCATGACTTGATGTCTGAATGGACCATTAGAGATGGAAGGCCCCAGAGGCATTTTTATAAAACCAGCACAAAATGCTTTTAAATAAACAATTGCATTCTGCTTTCATTTGCCACGTGGTAGACATGCCTATAAGAACTCATGCGAATTAAAAGTTGTTCCAAAATATGAAAGAAGAGCTAATTTATACGACTGTGCCAAATGTTTTTTGTTTGTTTTAAACTCAGGGAAAGAAAGTGTTCCAAGTTGGCTGAGTTTTATCAGAACAAACCTTACAATGGAACGAATGATTTGACATTGTATATAGAACAACAAACTTCTCATAATATTTTGAATGGACCAGTAGGAATTCAAAACAAACACTGTGCTCTTTTATTTTCAAAAAATGTAAATTTTTGGCATCACCACCTTCACTTCAAGCAAATAGAGGGAGCTTGGCCAATACAGATGAGCATAGGAGAGATTTTAGATTAGGCTGCTATGGCTTATTTGTCCTGAATTTTGGTGTTTTCAATTTAGCAACCAACCTGATGTAATATACAAAATAATGCAGCTAAAAAGAATGGATCACCATTGACATCAAAGTCCCAAAGGTGCTTTTTCAAAAGGCAACTGGGCTTTGTTTCTCCTTGAAGACATTTTGCTTCTCATCTAAGAAGCTTCTTCAGTTCTGACTCAAAAAACAAATGCTTGAAAAAGCACCTTTGAAACAATTATGACCTGGATGACTGAGAATTTCCATAGATAATGACATGAAAGTGTTATTGATTATCCTTCCTAAAAATCCAACGCTCTTTGCAAAGATCTGTAATGTTTATATTTTAATAGAAAATCACATAGTTTTGTAATAAACCAAATCCTTAAAAGCTCTATGGTTGGCCAAGGGGATTCATCCAATTAAAAAAGATTCTAAGTAGCATTGTAAAAACCATTACCTTCCCAACCAATTTGGGCTTGATGCAACTAAAAGCAGATCTATGTCTTTTCACCTGTACAATTGAGATAATAAAACAGAGAGTATAACATATAACAGAGGAATGCATATCCCTCCTGAAGCTGTTCACCTGGGGAAGAGGGCAATTATTTGGTCAATGGATACAATAAAATACAAACGAGAGTCTATTCCAGTTCAGCCTAACTTTAGACTGTATGCTTTAAAGTTAAAAAACATTTAGAAAGACTGAGAAATTATCCAGAATTTCATTACCTAAAAGTCTGAAAGCTCCCTTTGACAAACTCCTATGCCAGTCAGTCACTTTATCATAGTCTTAGACCAGTACAAGAGCTAGTTTGGCATAGTGGTTAAAGCTTCAGCAAGTCTCAAGTTCTACTCCCATCTTAGGAACAAAAGAAGCTGGGTGACATTGGAATAGTCACTTTCTTCCAGCCCAACAAGAAGTAAGCAACAGCAAACCACTTCCATTGGATTTGCCCAGCCAGTGGACAGAAGTCCAGAACAAGTTGAAGCCAAACACACACACATATACACACAATAATCCCAAGACTAATGAAGGATGTCCACAAGGCAGCTGTGAATAGTACAAATCAATCTTAAGAAATCAATCAATAAAAAATGAGACTGAATTAAAATACATTTATAAAACAAGAAGAATCCATGAGTAAAATCCAAATACAGCAATCTACAGCTAGATTATAAGTATATCTAGCTAGATTTAAATATAATATTTAAAATTACAAAAAAGTGATGACAATAACAGCTTGATAAAATGCATCTAGCATGAGCTAACTTAGTACTTTGTATATGTAAATCTGTAATCTACCCAGAGTTATTAAAGAGTTGGATGGCCTCAAAATTGGATAATAAATAAATATCTCATTTGTTCTTCCTTGGGGGGCAAAGAGTCAATGTATGTTGCAAGACCTTGCCAAGGCCAACTCATATGTACTGAAGTACATTTGCAGAATTTTATCTCATCCTATATTTAAAGTTTATTAAATTTTCTCCCTCCTTCATTTTTATTCAAGTCTTGTTTTCAAGAGTAGCAAACATCAATAATTAGGCATTCTATGGATTAATCCACTCACATATCCTGTCTCCCTTTACACTTTTCAATTTGTTGTGTTTTTGACTGTACATAAATCCCAGCTACTGCTCAGTTAATTATATCCCAAATCTTCCTTTTAAAATATAGAAATATCTATGTGGAAGAAATAAAATCTGGCTTACTCTTTATGGAGATATATTTTTAAAAATAGATCTACTATTAATATTAACATAGAAATGCTGCCTTCCAAAGTAGAAATGTAGATGTTCTCTTTAGATGAGCCCACAAACATAGTTTGACAGAAACTAGTGTTCTACTGCAACTTCTTAAACAGACAAATATTTATCAAATCAAATGTTTATTGTCAATGCACAACTTGTGTACAACTAAATTGAAAATCAACAATAATTTGTACAGAATTCACATCAACTGCATCTACACATTCATGACTAAATTTACAATAATAGCAGAAAATACTACTGGCTCACCCACACTGTGATGACCCGTAGTCTCTCAAAATAACCCCAAACCCAAAACATACATTAAAGCCCGGTAATGCCTTCAACTTAACTTCACTGTTTTATTAGGAACAGTTTAAAGTCACAAAAGTAAATAATGAGGCAAAAAGAAAACCGAAACCAACCGCATTGACAAGAGTTCCAAAGCAAGCCAAGACAACTAATCATAAACTCCAGGAAAATAACAAAGGAGAGTCCATGGGAAGAATGCCAGCAAAGATAAACCTCTTTCAAAGAAAACATTAAACTAAACTTTGACTCCAGCAATTCTGACTACGCAGTTACAAACTTATATACATATCTCCCAAGCCATGAGGAGGATTATGGTAATCTCCTTCTTAGTAGACCTCACTTTTCCCTGATCCTCTTCTCCCTGAATGACCTAGGATGGTTCGGGGATGGGCCTGGATCCTCTTCTGATTGCTCAGCCAGCTTCTGCCCTTCCCCAGCTTCCTCCACCACCTCTGGAGCCATACTCCCACTCCCTGTTGGCTGTTCCTCCTCTTCCTCAGAGTCAGACTCCACCAAGGGCATGACACACACCTTCATATACATAAGCTCTTTTCAATCAGCAGAAATTCAAGCCATGGATCTCAGATCAGGATCAAGTTCAAATAGGATTTGTCCTCTGACAGACATAAAGCAGAGTTCCTCAGGCTCCTGAGAGGCTTCTAAAATGATAATCCATCACACTGTTGCCAAATATATAGCATTTAGCTTATTATTTATTTAAAATTAAGATATCTACTCCATTTCTGCTTTTGTCTACAGAGATTCTCAGTCATCCAGACCATGGTTGTCCCAAAGATGCTTTTATGAGAGGCAATTTTCTTAAACAAGAAAGTCCAGGATTTCTACTTTTGATTTTGAAATGAGGCATTCTGGACTTTATGAAATGATCTAATTGTTCCCTTGAAGTCAGCTGCATTTAACACAGTCCATATAATAATCCTGGCTCACAATTGATTTTCACTGGATGTTATGTGGCTATTTGCATTCAGTACTCACCCGTAACCCTGTCCTAAAACTTTACTATATTGTATGGATAGTTAATTTTATTTATTTAGAGGTAAAGTTTACAAATTTTTTCCTATCCAAGATCATGAATCTGAATGAAGGATCCTCACACAACACACATCTCTCCCACACTTGCATTTCATTTGAAGAGAATAAATCTCCACAGCTTGACATCACACCTACACTAATCCTCTATAAATGTTGCAGAGGCTATAGAGTGCATTATATTTATGTGAGTATAAATGCCCATTTCCTCTGTATGTTTTCATTATAAAAATTCATAAAGTGGGAAAAACAGCGAACGAAGAGCTCCGGAGTGAAACTTGAGTTTCTCTATATGATGCATTAGCATGAAATAATAAACATATATTTCTCTTACCAAAACACAATACAATGATCATGTTCTTAACTTAGACAAATTAGGTTTCTTCTAAATGATCAGAACTTCCTTGAAAGGTCAGAGCCATTATTTATTTTTTCTCTGAACTGTCTGGACCAAAATAACAGGATAACAGAGTTGGAAGGCACCTCCTATTCAAGCAGGAGACCCTATACAATTGTTGAGAAATGCCTGTCCTGTCTCTTCTTCAAAACTACAGTGATGGAGCACCCACAAATTCTGAAGACAAGTTATTCCAGTGATTAATTGTTCTCATTGTCAGGAAATTTCTCCTTAATTCTAGATTAGATCTCTCCTTGCTTAGTTTCCATCCATTGCTTCTTGTCCTGCCTTCAGGCCCTTTCTGTGGCAGTCCCTCAAATATTTGAACACTGCTATCACGTCACCCTTAGTCCTTCTTTTCATTATATTAGACATATTCAATTCCTGCAAACATTCTTCATATGTTTTAGCCTCAGACCCCTAATCAGCTTTGTTACTTTGCTCTGTACTCTTTTTACAATCTCAACATCTTCTTTGTACCATGTTGATCAAAACTGGATGCAGTATTCCAGGTATGGTCTTGCCAAGGCATTATAAAGTGATATTATCTTCAACAGAAATTTTGAAGGTGTGGGAGAAAGGGAAGAGATACCAGGAACAGCAGAACAAATAGAAACAAATCAAAAGTGGAAACTCTCCTTGTTCTAGCAAAACATCACAGCCCCTTAATAAGAAGGGCTCTTTTGATCCAATTTCTCAAAAGTTGAATGGCTGTCCAACAGTTTCCATTCTGAATGAAAACTCAGAGAAGAATCAGCTTTGGAAGGAGGGATTTCTGGAAAACAGGTAAGATGTTTGAGAAAATAACAGTTTCTGAACATCTGGTGGCCAGTCAGCTCCCCACCAGGATGGGGGTTTATAAGAAGATACTGAGAGCTAAAGTTTGTTTTGTGAAAAAGTTGAAGACAAAGAACAGGCTATGATTCATTTTTTTATTGGGAGATGTTTATAATAATTAAAGCACATTTATCTTATTAAATGAGTTTTCATGCCACTGCAATTTAGAAAGCTAAATGAAGCAGCTCATTAAAGCAGTATTTTATACATTATACACTATTTGATGTCATAGTAACAATGTCCAAAAGGAGAACCCAACCATAACAGCTTCCTTAGAAGGACCCACTTGCATTCTATACATTAATAAATTCATATTCCATATCAATCCTGCTCAAATAGAATGACAGAATAAGAGTTGGAAGGAACTTTTGAGGTCTTCTAGTCCAACCCGCTGCTCAAGCAGGAGACTCTATACCATTTCAGACAAATGTCTGTCCAATCTCTTCTTGAAAACCTTCAGTAATGGAACACTCACAATGTCTGAAGGCAGGCTGTCCCACTGATTAATAGTTCTAAGTATCATACATTCACAGATCTTTTCAACAAAAACAAGGTGATTACTCTTATTTCTGGACGGTCAGTTCTACCAAAAGGGAACTCTAACAGACAATGCTCATTTCAGCTCCCACCAGAAGTGGGACCTCTTCACATAGTTTCTCCACCAGACAGATTCAGGTAGGAGTTTTGGCCTCCAATGACATACATGGAAAATTCATGGGAAGTGGGGGTTCTATCTCACTTACTGAGAGCTCAAAATGGATATGCTACAATTTGGAGAAGTGGGTGGAGAACTGAGGTCACTATAGAAAGTATCAGTAGATTGTTGCCAGCAAAACTGAGGAAATACTTGGCAGGAAACCAATTAGATGGATGAGGAAAAGAAACCATAGAATATGCCATTGATGCATCATTTTCTTACCTCATTTACATAGACCCAGTGACTGTCTTTAGAAGCCAGGTTAGTTTCCACAGCCTGGAGAGGGAGAAAAGATAGGAGAAAAACAAGTGAATAAATAATTCAAATAGAAGGTTGTTGATCTGCAAAAATCACACATACTCTGGGCTCCAATATGCTTAGAATATTTTATTTCTAGCAAATGTAATAGGTAAATTAGGAGATGGCTGAAGGATATTACTCAGGTCATAAAACTTGCATGGGTTCTTCCAGAATGATACTCCACAGCCTCAGAACCCTAGAGATCCAACAGGAATCTCAGTTTAAAAGATAAGACATAAGATACTATTTTTATCCATAGCACAATCTTCTCGCATTCACATTTATTTATTTATTTATTTATTTATTTATTTATTTATTTATTTATT
>BLBF01000016.1:2549449-2587451 GCA_015471245.1 Laticauda colubrina
ATTTATTTATTTATTTATTTATTTATTTATTTATTTATTTATTTATTTATTTATTTATTTATTTATTTATTTATTTATTTATTTATTTATTTATTTATTTTTAAGCTGGACTTTCTTACTGGATCTGCCAAAACAGCCAAGAAGAACCTTTTTCAGATGTCCACTCCATTGACAGTGAAGTTAGTGCCACAGAGTGGTCTTTTGGCTTAAAAAAGTGAAATTCTGCTATCGCTTTAGTTCAAACACTAAAAGGATTCCATTCTCTGAGCATTATGCAAGCCCACACCTAATGCAGGAATTAATCAATGCTTCAGCAAGGAGTTGACATTTTTACACCCTTTTATGTACCTAAAGTGAAGTGGTAATCAGAGAATTTATCCAGCATGTTGCACAAATTGTAGAGTAGCTGCCTTCCTAGGACTGGCACCAATTCCCTGGAGCTCATCTAACTATATTCCAAGACATCCAAGCAAATTTTGAGCAATTTATCTCCATAACTCTGACAAGACATCCGTTAAACCAGATAAAGTTGCCCAAAAGAGACTTGGCTAAGGAAAGAGAATGGAATGGGGTGGATATGGAAAAGAATATTACTTATTTCCAGTTAGGGAGGGACATATCATTTTCTTCCTTGTATTATCATTTTATTCACCACAATCCCTTTGAATGCTTTGCCACTGAAAAGAAGTACACACAATACACTTTACATTGCTTTGTGTTTTCTTCCTACATGTACAGTATATTTAAAAATACATGTAAAAAAATTTTTTTCTAACACATTTTCTCTCAACCTATGAATTTTTGTATGCCTTGCTTTCCTATCCTGAAGTATTTTTCACAGAGAAGTACCTAATCCAAAGATTATCCATAGGCAGTCTGGGAATTGAAGTTCGCATTGCTTCAATATGTACACCTGGCAAAATTCTCCAGCTTTTCCCTTACCAAAACTTGGATCTGACTGTTCTGTCGTTTCTTGCTTTGTCTCATTTCTCTGGCTTTGTTCTTTATGAGCTATGGTGGCCCAGTGGTTGGAGTGGAGTATTGCAGGCTACTTCTGCTAACTGCTGGCTGCCTGCAGTTTGGCAGTTTGAGTCTTACTGGCTCCAGGTTGACTCAGCCTTCCATCCTTCTGAGGTAGGTAAAATGAGGAGCCAGATTGTTGGCAGCATGAGGTTGACTCTGTAAACCGCTTAGAGAGGGCTGTGAAGCACTGTGAAGTGGTATATAAGTCTAAGTGCTATTGCCATTTGACAGCTCAGGATCTCTTGCTATCATTGTTCAGCAGAAGTTGAAGACTTCCTATACACAATGGCAAAGGATAGATTTAACCTCCTTACAGCAAGGAAATATTTTGAATTGCCAATTCATGGTGGCATGTTTTCCTTTTTCAAATCTTCCAAAGCAGAATAACCCTACTACTTCAAATATTAGGCAACCTTTCTTCCAGCCCATTGCATGAACATGCCGACAAACAAGAAATTCTACATACAGGCAGCCCCTTGACTTACAACCATTCATTTAGCCACTGTTTGAAGTTACAAGCACACTGAAAAAAAAAGACTTTTGATTGGTCCTCACATTTATAATCATAGTGGCAAGTGATCACAATTGGGGCTATTGACAGTGGACATGCATTTATGATGACTGCAGTATCCTCGATAAGGAGTCTTGGTGGCACAGCGGTTAGAGTGCAGTACTGCAAGCTACTCCTACTGCAATTTGGCAGATCAAATCCCACCAGGCTCAAAGTTGACTCAGCCTTCCATCCTTCCGAGGTGGGTAAAATGAGGACCCAAATTGTTGGGGGCAATTATGCTGACTCTGCAAACTGCTTAGAGAGGGCTATAAAGCACTATAAAGCTGTATATAAGCTAAGTGCTATTGCTATTGCTGTCCCTGGGTCATGTGATCACTATCTGAGACCTTCCCAGCCAGCTTCCCACAAGCAAAATTAATGGGTTAAGCAGATTTGCTTAACAACCATGTGAGTCACTTAACATTTGCAGTTAAATGCTTAACAACTTTGGCTAAAAAAAAAGGTTTGTTGGCACTGAGGTTAGCCAAAAAAAAAAAAGGGTTTGCAGATGCAATTCCCTTAACAACTGCCTTGATTAGCAATGGAAATTCTGGTGCCCAAGTGCAGTCATGAGTCAAGTTCTACCTGTATCTAGCAAGTATAGTCATGCTTGTTTCAAACGCAACTCTTAGCTCAGCCTTCCCCAGGCTCAAATCTGTTAAAAAATAACTTTCAGAAGCCCTAGACAGCGTGTCCAATTTCTAATACAAAACTCTTGGGTGAGAAACTGGTTGAGAAAAGCTGATCCAAGAACTAATCTTGCACCATGTAATCCAAATATCTTGTGAGGGTTTTTTTTTAATAGAAATATTTTGGAGTGTATAAAAAAATCATTCAGTCACCCATATGCTTTGTGTACACAGTCATTTTTCATAAAACCTCCCAAGGCTCTCCTCTTCACACTGGACTAATGGCCTGCAACATTTCCATCAAAGAAGCAAAACTTCAAGACAGATTGCACATCAGAGGGTACATACTTTTTAGCTTTTATTTACTTCCTCTAAAAATCACTCAAACACCACATTTCTGCAAATTTAGTAGAAAAGGAAACATAAAACAAATGGACAGCTGATTTCCCCTTTGTTGTACCTCCGGCAGATTTCAGCAAACAGACTGTTCTCTTATTTTTCTTGTGTATGGGGGGGGGGGGGAGCTCATTAATTGTACTCCATTAATACAATTGTCTCAAAAATCTGTTCTTGAAAGTCAGAGGAGTGTCTGGAACATAATGGAATAAAATGTTGCGGGGACACATTTGTGGACAATAAAAAGATAAGATTTCCTTGAGTTGAGCTTAACTGGTAGACTCCATAGACACAATTATGCAACAACATGGAAGTGTTTTGTCATGGCTTTTCCCCAGCATTTCTAAGATCTCCCACTCAAGAGATCTAACTCTATCCATTTTAAAATCAACAAAGGACTGATGGAGGCTGCCATCTGGTGAGGTCATACATCAATGGAATCAGAGGTCTTTGGCTTAAGTTGACTTAAAGGGTGAGTAAATACATGACATATGTGAGAAAGAGTTTTGTTGTCATAGTCTTTCTTCTCTAATAAGTAAAACACTGAACCAACCAAGAAGATCTCCTGAGAGTTTTATGGCCTCCTGCTTTACATGAGTTCAAGGCTTCTTTTTGATGTTTTGGTGCAAGAGATGGCATAAGAATTGTCTTTAAGCAGTGACCTTTTTTGATGCCCACACTTGATCTAAAGTTTTCTTTGTGTTTTTGTAATATAACCCACTTCAGGAGTTTTTAGTTCTTAGGTTAAGTTATCTGAAGGACTGAAAGAAATTGATTAAAAATTAGAGAAGATTCACAGAGAATTTTTACAGTGTGCATAGTAGTTCTGCAGAAACCATTTATTACCAGACAATAAACTAATTTGTGCACTGTTTAATCTCATTCTTAAGTATGGTAAGAGTTCAGGGCAGGTGAAGATAGCATTTATAATGCTGCAGAATATAAAATAAAGAGGAATTCTAGATGTGAAGCATGTTAATTTAAATTTTCAGACAATCAAAAAGAGATCTGGTTTTAGTCTGAAGTCTTCCACACAACTTTCTGTACACTGAAGAACTCTTAGTGAAATAAAATGAATAAAATGAGGCTTGACAGCCAAAACCTGGAACCCCCTTCACAAATTTAATAGCATGAATCTAACAGGTTCCATACGTGCCTGCCTGCATGAAAGCATGGGGTACAGTAACTGGGCGGACTGCCTTGGTTTACCAAGCACAAAGGGCATTTGTATAACTTCATTAAGATATAATTTAATGTCACACAGTTGAAGTTTTGCATTGAATGCATTTTGCACCTCACACATATTCCCTCCCTCCCCTTATTTTCTCCCTTGCTTTCTTGTATGGCAGCTCTTGTAATAGCAAAATCTCATACATGGACATCTATGCGTGTCAATAACATTCATTTTACAAAGCTTGAAAGTCATGTATTATTTATGTGCATGTTGCCTACTGAACAGTTACACACTACAGTGCCGTTGACAAAAGTTAATTGCAGAACTGTCAGCATGGAACTATTCTTTTCAGCTCCACATTTACCATTAACTAAATAACCTTCCATGAAAGGTATATTTCACTAGATTGGAAGGGAAACCAACATCTCCGAATATAAGAGCTGACTGCAGCTTGTATACATATGGGTCATGCAGAGGATGCAAGGCAAAATAGATGGCATATGACTTTATCAAGATTTCATTAAAGATTTGGTACATTGAAGTAGATCTCTTTCCTCAAGGTTGGTTGAACCTCGTGTGCATGTTAAATCATCCCAGAGGACACAAGGGGCCTTAGTGCTCTCTGAGCTTGGCTGATTTCTTGCAGACCTTTCATTACACAACTAGACAACCTCATCAGTGGTAGAAGGGAGCCATCAGTTCTATATAGCCATGATGATGTTACTTGCTTGGTAGGAGAAGAAAACATCCAAGCTCAGAGAGCACCAAGGGCACCACAGTTCAGTCCTGATCTACAAATAATCTGTTCCATCAGAGAACAGTTCCCAGAGGCTGTACATTGCAGCATCCTAGAGCAAGGGTCTTCAAACTCAACAGCTTTAAGACTTGTGGACTTCAACTCCCAGAATTCCTGAGCTAACATGACTGGAGGAGGAATTCTGGGAGTTGAAGTCCACAAGTCTTAAAGCTGTCAAGGTTGAAGGCACTTGTCTGAGATTTATCTAAACGTATCTATCATGGCAACTAGACCAAAGTTTCTTTAAACTTAGACGTTTCATTACTCATCCAAGTAAACTTCCTCAGTCAAAATGAAAACTTTGTGTAGGCAGAGAGTCACTGGAATGAATACGGCAGCAGGTTTCTCCCCAAAATGAAAAGCAGCATGTAAATGTAAGTGTCCTAGATGGTTCTTGGTCACTGCATAGACCCTTCTGCTTGATCACATTTGTGAGGAACTTCACCTTCGATGAAAACCCAGCCAGATGCCTGCTGGATTGGTAATACAAGTCCCCAATCCTTCAAACTGACTTTACCCCATACTCATTCCTTCTGCAAAATATTTAACAGATGCAATGGAAACTCTACAGCAGAGGTCTCAAAACATGTCAACTTTAAGACTTGTGGACTTCAACTCCCAGCTATGCTGGCTGAGTAATTCTGGGAGTTGAAGTCCACAAGTCTTAAAAGTTGCCACGTTTGAGGGCCCCTGCTCAAACTTGCAAATCTAAGCAGGCCAGACTGCCCCCAGGATTGCTGGAATTTTTCCCCAAGCAGGAATATTGGCTTGGAAGAATGGCAAAACTCCTGGCCAACTTCAGCTATGCAAATTTTGATACATTATTGAAAGTGAGGCCAGGAGATGCCAATCAGAAAGAATATTGACTTTCTGTAACATGTGCTATTTAAAGAACATGCTTTTAGGCAAGTATTTATTTATTGAAATAATAACCTGGGGCTTTTCTGATCATTGATAATTAAGCTGATTATTTTGTTGATGAGATAATTGTTGTTCCAATTATCTCCTATGGTGATTTTAGGATGGTTTTGAAAATACCCTCTGGTCATGGTCTTTAAATTAATTGGATGTCAGGTAGCCATCAGTATAAATTACTACTCCACTTAGTTTTATGGCTTTGGGTATTGTTACAAGTTCCCACGGCTGCACAGCTCGAAAAGGTCTGTATGGTTTTCTTCCACCCACAAAATTAAAACTATTTTCTACTTCATGCACAGCCATGGCTTCCAGAACTGGGCTGCAAGCAACCTCTTTGGTAGGGATGAAATCTCTCTGAAGGAATAGTCCCACAAAGAGGAGTCTTCCCAAAGTAATAGGAATCTTCAGATTCTAGGGTGGTACTGGTAACAACAAGTGTGTTTGTGCAGTTATGTCCATCAGTCAAATCTGATCATTCCTTCTAGTAGAAGAATTAGCTCTGGCCTTGAGAAGGAAGTCGGTGGACATTGGCTCAGTCCTGAGAAAGTCAAAGTTTTAACAAAGTCATTGGGGTTTATTGGTTGTGCAAGAGCCCTAGCTCAACATCAAGCTGTCCTGATGTTAAGATGAGCAGAAGACCTTTTAGAACTGGGCTCCCTTTCCTTTGGTTGAACACATTGGGAAATCTAGAAGCAGCTGTCACTGCTTTAAAAAAAAAGGGAATTGAGGTCTTCCAATTAGCCAGCCTTTTTAATTTCAAATTGGTTAATAAGGCACTGACCTATTTTTGTCAGCTTGTTTGTGTGGGATTTCCCCCCTCCCCCCATTATTTGCTGCCTTGAGTGCATTATGGACAAAAGCACAGGATATAATTGAATGATAATGAAAAAGAACCAGGCAGTCCTAAACATTTTAAAATGGAATGAACCATTTTGAGACAGTTCTTTGTAAGCATGTAAAAATATTCCAAAAAAAAAAAAAAAGAAGAAGAAGCCATTTTGAAAAGAAACTTATTTTCCAGGTAATCAATGGATATTCAGTACCAGCAATAAAGCATTGTCCATATTCACTGGAGCCTTACCATGACTGATAAAGAAGAAAAAAAATCCATAATTTATCCAACAGCAGCAGAAAAAGAGTTCTAATTTTTATACTGTATATAAAAAGTAATATTACTGCTCTGTGGGGAAATTATTATTATTCATATAGAAAAATCATTTTAACAGACAAAAGCCCATGTCACACTGAACCAACGGATGCAAAGAGGATGTAAAATGGAGAAAAAAGCTTGCCATCCATTGGAAAACGCGATGTACTCATTGCCTCCGTTTGGCTTCCTCTCTATCGGCCCAGCATCCGTTTATGGATGTTTCATCCGCTCCAAAAGTTTTGGGCTGCCCAAAACTTTTGCATGGAAAATGTATCCAGTTCGTCCGTTCTGCATCCGCTACGCATCCGTTACGCATCCGCTATATCCGCTAGGCATCTGTTCCGCATCTGCACAACTCACATCTGCTCGGATGTAGGGAGGAAGCGGAACGGACGCGGAACAGATGCAGAACGGATGCAGAACGGATGCAGCATGGAAACAAAGCGTTTAAAACGGAAAAAATATTAGCAGAGGGGACCTATCTCATATATTAAGGATGGCTAGAGGATGTCTAGAGGATGCCTAGAGGATGCCTAGCGGAAAACCTATACTGCTGATAAAAAGGGGGAGCAACTCACCTGCATCGCACTTTCAGAACAGCAGCCCAGCGGTGCAGACCTCTGCAGCCTACATCTGGCTCTTCCTCTTCCACAGCATCCAGTCATGTCCACTGTGGATTGTAACAAAGTCCTTTCGGCAGCCACCATCGTTCTGCAACAGTGCGAAGCCATCTGCAGGCTCTGTGAACTCTACTGCGAGAAGAAAAAGAGGCAGCCAAAAAGAGTCTGGGTCCGAAGATGGTTCACCAGAAGAGCAGAGGACGGACTGTACAGCAAGCTGATGGTGGAGCTCAGGAACGAAGACACTCGTGCATTCCAAAACTTCATGAGGATGCCTCCAACCATGTTTGACGAAGTTGTGCAGCGGCTGACACCCAGGTTGACCAAGCAGAGCACCAGCTTCCGCCCCAGCCTGGAACCTGGGCTCAAGGTGGCACTCACTCTGCGCCACCTGGCCTCAGGGACCACCTACAGGAGCATGCAGTACGGCTGGAGGGTGCCATCCAACACCATCAGCATTGTGGTCAGAGAAGTGGTGCAGGCCATCATCGAAGAATACAAGGAGGAGCTCCTCCAGTACTCCTCCACTGAAGAAGGATGGAAGAAAGTTGCAGAGCAGTGGTATCAGAAGTGGAACTTTCCACACACCATTGGAGCCATAGATGGCAAGCACGTGGCCTGCAAAGCTCCAGCCAAGTCGGGGTCCACTTATTTCAACTCCAAGGGCTTCTTCAGCATCATCCTCTTCGCCATGGTCGATGCTGACTACAAGTTCATGTACATCGATGCTTCAGGCAATGGCTCATCTTCAGATGCCCAGGTATACAACGCCAGTCACCTCAAGGAGGAGCTGGAAGGCAACCTCATCGTGGGCTTCCCAGATCCAGAACCCCTGCCCAACGACACACAAGATGTGCCCTACTTCATCGTGGGGGATGACGCCTTCTCCCTCACAACCTACCTCATGAAGCCCTACACCTCCAGACTCCTCACCCTTGAAGAGAGGATCTTCAACTACAGGCAGTCCAGGGCAAGGCGGGTGGTGGAGAACGCCTTTGGCATCCTGGCCAACAGGTTCCAGGTACTTCTCACCACCATGCAGCATTGCCCAGAGACCGTGAGGAGGATCATGGAAGCTTGCTGCATCCTGCACAATCTCATGCGCACCCGCTACCCAGTCTTGCAGAACAGGCTTGTGGACCTCCAACAAGGCAATGGGGACATGGAGCCTGGGGAATGGAGGCAAGGGCAAAACCTGATCGACACTGAGGATGTGCAAGGCCCCAACAGAGCCTCACGTGAAGCGAAGAAGCAGCACAACCTCCTGAAACACTGGTGCAACTTCCCAGTTGGAGTAGTGGAGTGGCAAGACAGGATGGTAGATGCTTAATGGATGCATCCTTCAACCTGTCTCATCACACGGATGAGATTGGGCCATGTATGTTTGGTTGGCCTACAATGAACAGGGCGTTTAATGAAGAGTTGTGTTTATGTTGACATGTGTGGATAATTATTACATTATTATTGATAATAAAGGGCCATAGGTGTGGCATCTGGAAGGGTGGACCATACAGTCCCACTATGCTTGCACTGGAGGTTTATCTATCCCACTGCTATCCTAACCCATCCCACATCTATTACCCATCCCACAGGTATCCTAACCCATCCCAAAGCTATCCTTACCCATCCCACAAGCATGCAAAGACTTAAACCATTTCTAAAAGTTTCCACCAAGACTTTATTAAAAAAAAGAAATGAAGCAAGTGTGTGAATCATAAATAGACTTTATTAACAACAAGCTATAAAACAAAAATGAGTCTCTGGCACTCCTCTTGGTCGTTCAGTCTCAGGGGTGACGGGTCCAGGTGCTGTGGAGGTGGCTGGTGCTGGAGTGCTTGTCATCAGCTCCTCCAGAAGCAGAAGCAGCAGAAGCCCCAGCCCCAGAAGAGCGAGCCCGTGCTGCAGAAGCCCCAGACTGAGGGCCAGGAAATGGACTGAGGGCCAGAACCAGACTGAGGGCCAGGGGGCGGGATGGTAGCCCTGTCCCTCTTGCAAGGGCCGGCAGCAGATGGCTGAGGCTTGCTGTGCTTCCGGATGGTTGTGGGGTTGCTGGCTGGCAGGGAGGCTGGCAGTAACCAAGGCTGGCAGGGAGGCTGGCAGGGAGGCTGGCAGGGAGGCTGGCAGGAAGGCTGGCAGGGAGGCAGGCACCAAGGCTGGCAAGAAGGCTGGCAGGGAGACAGGCACCAAGGCTGGCAGGCAGACATGAACCAAGGCTGGCAGGAAGGCAGGCAGCAAGGCTGGCAGGCAGACCGGCTGGCAAGAAGGCTGGCAGGCAGGCATGCACCATGGCTGGCAGGAAGGCTGGCAGGCAGGCAGGCAGGAAGGCTGGCAGGCAGACATGAACCAAGGCTGGCAGGCAGGCAGGCACGAAGGCTGGCAGGCAGACCGGCTGGCAGCAAGGCTGGCAGGCAGGCTGGCAGCAAGGCTTGCAGGCAGACATGCAGGCAGGGCCGGCAGGGCAGCCAATCCGTCTGGCAGCAGGTCTTTCCTCTGAATGGCGACCTGCTTCCGAGCTGCTTCCGTTATATCCATGGGGCTGACGCAATGCATCCTCCCCGCATGTGCAATTAATGCCAGGCATCCATAGGCGTCTGCTGTGCATCCGCTGTGCATCCGCTTCATCCGTTCCACGTCCGCTGTGCATCCGCTCTTTCTGTTCCGTGTCCACTTTGCTGAGGCTCCCCGGAAGCCCAGCGGATGTGCCATCCGCTCTCATCCGCTTCCATCCGCTGGGCTTCCGTTCCGCATCCACTTTGCATCCGCCCTGCGTCCTCCCCGCGTCCATGTTATCCGCTCCGGTTATGCAAATTTTTGCCCCTTTTGAGAGCGGATAACAACGGAAGGAACATTTTGCTTGTCCATTGTGTCCTTTTTGCATCCGTTGGGCAGTGTGACATGGGCTTAAGTCAAAGTAGTAAATTCTAATGATAAATGAACAGAATATATTATGGCCACAGGCCCAAGTTCAAAATAAAAAAGCATTTAAAATCAATAAGAATTAAAGCACAAAACAGAACAATGTTATAATTTGTGGTAGATTCATCACTGGGCACTCAGATTATGTTCAATTTTCAGGAAGGAGAAAAAAAACCAGTCTTGGTGATGTGATCACAGTAACTACATCAAAAAGATCAGAATTTTCCAGGTTTCCAGTTTTCCAATTTCACACGTAACAAGGCAAAGCCTGGGATCCTTATCGATTGTATATTCAATGCAATGGGACCTATGTAGCCATTTCTATAGTCTCTTGTTTACAGAGGCACAATAATAACTAATGGAGAACATTTTCTGTATATATATTGAACCTCCAAAATTGCTGTGGGGAGAATACTGATGTGTTCTAAAGTTAGCGCTCTTCAGAATTTGGAAACAGTTCTGAAGGAGAAGTAATCCCTGATTTACAACCACAACTGAGCTCCAAATTTCTGCTGCTAAATGCTGGCCTCCGGTTACACCAGGAGAGATATCCCAGTTGATCGGAACCCTCAAGACTAATAAGGTGCTGATAATGTCCTGCCAGAAATAATCAAAAAGGATGCCAGTTGGTGGGCTCCACTTTTAGCATCTCTGTTTACATTTATAGATAAAACGGGCCACATGCCAAGAGATTGGGGACTAGCAATTATCATACCAATTTATAAAAAAGTAAAAGAAATGACCCAGGTAATTATAGCCTTCTGAGTGTTATTAGTAAATTGTATGCCAAACACCTAAACTATAAACTTCAGGATTGGCTAATTTCTGGGGGGGATAATCAAAGATGAGCAAGCTGGTTTTAGAGAAGGAAGATCTATGGTGGATCCTATGTTGGTACTTCACCATCTGGTTCAAAAATACATGAATATAAAAAAAAAAAAATCCTCTCTTTTTGTGGCCTTCCTTGATTTTAAGCAGGCCTTATATTCAATATCCAGGAATACCCTCTGGGAGAAATTAAAATGCACTACCATCAATAAACGTCTCCTTTTCCTCATACAAAAATTGTATGTGAATTCCACCTTGAAAGTGAGGTATAATCCTCAAGGGACTTTAACCGGCCCAGTAAGGGTACAAAAAGGGGTATGGCAGGGTTGCATCCTATCCCCCTCCCTTTTTAATTTCTACATTAACCCTCTGATCAACCTCTTACAGAACCTTGATTTACATCCTCCCAATGTAGCACAACATAAAATCCTGATTCTCCTATATGCCGACGATGCTGCTATAATTTTACAAACTTCAATAGGACTGAAGAGAACAATTGAGGCAACACTTGAATTTTGTAAACAGAATAAGCTGGTCCTTAATTTTGTTAAATCAAAAGTTTTCGTTTTTGTTCAAAGACCTAGACAATACTCCTGGAAAAATAGAAGGACATAGTTTAGAACAGGTTAGGACATTCAGATATCTTGGGGTGGTTTTCCACTCACAAGGGACATAGAAGGCACACCTGGATCACACACTGCAAGCAGCCTATAGGTCCTCTAATGCAATTTAACATTTTTTTTTTTCATACCAGTGGAGGGCAATTAATACCTGTGGCTTTAAAACTTTTTGAGGCTGAAACATTTGCACAAATTCTCTATGGGGCACAAACAGGAATCCTTGCAAAGAAAAAAAAAAAAAACTTGCTAGAACCTCTACAAACCAAATTCCTGTGAGCCGTCTTAGCTGCACCCAAAGGAACTCCAAATGCCCAGGTAAGAATTGAGACAGACATGCCTCAAATTCAGTTAAGGGCCTGGAAGATGATGATCATTCATTGGCTAAAAATGCATTTCTTCCCAGAGGGACTGACCCCTCTAGTACTGACTGATAACTACCCCTCCCTCTGGAAACAGGCAATAGACCACAAACTGGGCTCTTATGGGCTCTCACCAGTATTCTTAATGCCCCTAGGCTTTGACCAAGCAAAGCAAGTAATAATCATGGAGTTCCAAAAAAAGCTAAATAGGTTGGCTTGCCACAGCAGGGACAGAATCAAAAAGGGAGTGTGGGAATCAGCAAGATATCTGAATGATCTGGTCTTCCCAAAACAAATAGCATTCTTCACAGCCAGATTTAATATTCTCCCATCAGCACTCCTTCAGGGCAGATATAAGAAAACACCAATAGCAGAACAGGTATATATATGTGGTAAAGGAGAAGTTGAAGATATCTCACATGTTTCATTGTACTGTGAGTTATATAGAGTTTATAGGTCATTGTATATTCTCCCCTTACTAGAGAAATTGTGAGGGAGGGCAGACAATTTTTATGTAGACTTTCTCCTCCAGGATTCAAACCCGGCTATTATGCGTGCAGTGGCAAAATTCTGTGTTGCTGCAATGTCTACTAGAAAAAAATTGGTTTCAGAATTATAGCTGTCAATTTGTGACAATTTTTGGAGGTAGAACAAACTTTGGAAAATGATATTTACACACATACTGACTGGTTCTCCACTCATATAAACCAGGGAGTGCCCCTAACTGTTTGAGAACATGTATTTTCTTAACAGATTATTTTATCCACTATGAATGTATTATAATGTGTCAGTATTTTATATATATATTGTAAATAGTGATGTCTATTGCTGGTCTAAGACCGTAATAAAGTTATAGTCTATTCTATTCTGTTGCTAAATGAAACAATTTGTTAAGGGAGTTTAGCCCCATTTTTACAACTTTTCTTGTCACAGTTGTTAAGGGAATCAATGCAGTTATCAAGTTAGTAGCATGGTTGTAGAGTCAATCTGGCTCTCCCATTTCGCTTGTCATCAAGTCACAAAAGGAGATCACATGACCCTGGAACCCTGCAACCTTCATAAATATGAACTAATTGCCAAGTGTCTGAACAGTGATCATGTGACCATGGGGATACTTGCAAAACAGCCTTAAGTGTGAAAAACCACTCATAAGTCACTTTGCCTTTGTAACTTTGAACGGTTGCTTAATGAGCTGTTGTAAACCAAGGACTGCCTATATATGTGTCTTATTTATTTGATTTGATTTGTTTGTCAAGCATGTACAAGATAACAAATATAGGTATGAACATAAACACAAACAAAGGAAGTAAATACAGATCAATGTAAGACAGGGACGGTAGGCATGCTGGTGCGCTTATGCACGCCTTCTTTACGGACCTTAGTAAGACCACACCTAAGGGTACTGCATCCAGTTTCGGTCACTACACTATAAAAAAGATCTTGAGACTCTAGAAAGAGTGCCAAGAAGTGCAACCAAGATGATTAAGGGACTGGAGACTGAAGAATGTTTACAGGAACTGGGCCTGGCTAGTCTAGTGAAGAGAAGGACCAGGAAAGACATGATAGCAGTCTCCCAATATTTGGGGGGCTGCCACAGAGAGGAGGAAGGGGTCAAGCTACTTCCCAAAGAACCTGAATGTCAGACAAGGAATAATGGATGGAAACTGAAAAAGGAGAGATTCAACCTGGAAATAAGGAGAAATTTCCTGACAGTGAGAACAACCAACCAATGGAACAACTTGCCCTTGGAAGTTGTGGGAGCATCTTCACTTGAGACTTTCAAGAAGAGACTGAACTGCCATCTGTCAGAAATGGTGTAGGGTCTCCTGCTTGGGAAGGAGGTTAGACTAGATGACCTACAAGGTCCCTTCCAATTCTGATTATCTGTTAGTACCTCTTAGGAATGGGGTGAGGTCCATGGTAGACAGTTTGAGGTTGAAGCTGTCTTGTTGGTTTGACTGCTCAGAAAGTGAGCTTGGATGAAGCAGACTCATTTAGGAAAAGTAGGAAAAACTGTAGATGTAGAAGTTACTGAAACTATAACCTGCTTATGGACAGTTGGAGTTCATATGGTGGAGCCAGGTCACGTCATCTTTAATCTTAAATCAGTTGCAATCACACATCTTTATATCTGTCATATCTCTTGACAAAACCTACAAGAACCTTCATTTTGATATTCCAGCTCATTATGGTCGTGGCAGCAAAAAGAAATGCTGCCTATTGGCTTCATAGTTCTTATAATGTGCCCAGCCATGGCTGTCGGTATCTCAGTTACCACCTGTTGCAGCATATCCATCTTTTGCAGATGGCATTTCCTGTCCCCTCAATATTGGACCATTGATCTTTTACAAACATCAAGGAGGGAAATATTGTAGAGCATTCTTTTAAGAAATTGTGCATTTAAGTATTCATAATTCTTTTGGTTGTACTGTTTTAATTGAATCAATTTTTTTCTCAACAGTTTGTCAGTAACAGGAGAGCTTTAAAACCTGACAAAAGCGAAGGAAACAACTGTTCAAACTTAGTAACTGATGAAAATGAGGAATACTGTACAGTGAGAACTTCTCCCATTCCCAGTTTACAGATTCTGCCAATTTATCTGGGATTTGTTCCTCAAAATAGGAAGCTATAATAAGAAAAAGTACAGTATTGTCATCCTATTATTCCAATTTTTAGATTAGTCTAAATACAGAGAGTTTATCTTTTTTTTCCTTAGTAATGCATTGGCTCCATGGAACTCATAAAAAGTTCCAGATGGTTTGGATTACATTATACAAACCATGAATTACAATAAAGAAAATGCTATCCTCATTCTCATTCACAGATACAGTTACAGCCATCATTTCTCAAGGCAAATACATGCAGAAATCCCACATGCTACAGCCACGTCGTGTATATTTCATGTAAGTGGCTAGTTCCTTGGAGGAAAATGTAAAATGAGCCATTAAAGAACAAGGAATTATTTATTTGTATCCTTCCTGTATTACTTTTACCAATAATTCAAGGTGGTGAATAGATCCAACATGCCTTCCTCCTATTTTCTTCACAAAAGTAACACTGTGAGAGAAGTAAGGTTGAGAGAGGGAGGGAGGGAGGGAGACAAAGTCAGAGACAAAGAGAGACTGGCCCAAGGCCACCCAGCTCCCTTTCATAGCTATGGTGGGACTAGAACTCACTGTCTCCCGATGATTGGCCCAAAGTCAACCAGTCAACTTTTGTGCCAAAGGTTGGACTAGAACTCACCATCCTTTGGTGACTGGTCCAAAGACCGCTGTCATCTTTCTTCCCTGAGGCGGGACTGGAGCTGCCTATCTCCTGGTGATTGGCCCAGAGTCACCCAGCCGGCTTTCATGCCTAAGGCAAAATTAGATCTTACCATTTCCTGCTTTCTGCTGGATAAAACTAAGCATAGCTGAGGCAGCCTGAGAGGTAATCACCGGGTTTCAGAATAGTTCATTCCAGGAACTTGAGGTGGTGGAAATTTTCCTGGAGTTAATAGCGCATTGACATTTCTTCTGGAAAAGCAGAACTCTTGGTTTAATATCTCCGCTGCTTCAAGTTGTATCAACCTAGAACTCAGATTGTCAGCCTCAGTGCCATTCCTTAATCTGTTTTTAAAAGATTAGAGTGTTTCTAAATGTTTAAGCCAAGAAGCACAAACACAGCAATCTTTTTTCCATTCTGATAAGGTCTTTATAACATAATCCTTTTTTCTTTCTTTCTCAAGGGCTAGGAGAAAAGAAAGCCGTACTTCATTTCAGTTTCTGTTCCAGATGATTAACAGTTATTCTTGAATTGGAAACTAAGAGTCACTGAGATTGTAATGAATTATTTATGGAGAATACAATCTCTGTATATATTGCACTGCTTATGGCGTCATTTTGCTAGCCCAGCCATGTTGAGATTACGCTAGATATTTCTATCTGCTTATTATTACCACATTATGCTCAGTCCAGGTGCTTGGCGTCTGTATGGGGGCAAAAAGGCTGAAATTCCAGCCAACAAAATGGAGTAGAGTGAGTTCAAAGGCTGACAACCTTTAATGAAATTTATAATTAAATCTGAACCATGTTACCCTCATCTGGGTTGAGAAGACTCCCAGTCAGACTTAAAGCTATTTCATGAGGAGGAGGAGGAAGCCATAGATAATTCAGCTCCATCTAGTGCACCAACTTTTATTGAAATAGCAGGCGTTGCTCATTGTTACTTTTGGACTGAACTCTGCAATGCACTTTACCTGGAACTACCCCTGAAAAACATTTGGAAGCTGCAGCTAGTCAAGAATCATTATTATGATGATTGCTCAGATAGCCAGATTTTGGACTGGATTTGACATTTTTTGTCCACCTATTGAGTTCTTCAAATGGCACTAGGATAGACAGGTGTTATTGGTTAATAATGGCACAGGTAAATGTCCATAGAGATTCTCAGTCATCCAGGTCATGGTTGCATCAAAGGTACTTTTTCAAAAGGCAACTAAACTGTTTTTTTCTCTTGAAGTAGAAGACATTTAACTTCTCATCCAAGAAGCCTTATTAATTCTGATGAAGCTTCTAAAGCCCATGTCACACTGAACCAACAGATGCAAAGAGGATGTAAAACGGACAAAAAAGCTTGCCATCCGTTGGAAAACGCGATGTACTCACTGCCTCCATTTTGCTTCCTCCCTATCCATCCAGCATCCGTTTATGGACGTTTCATCCACTCCAAAAGTTTTGGGCTGCTCAAAACTTTTGCGCGGAAAATGTATCCAGTTCGTCCGTTCTGCATCTGCTACGCATCCGCTACGCATCCGCTACGCATCCATTACGCATCCATTACGCATCCGTTACGCATCCGCTATATCCGCTAGGCATCCGCTACGCATTCGCGCAACTCGCATACACCCGGACGCAGGGAGGAAGCAGAATGGATGCAGAACAGATGCAGAATGGATGCAGCATGGAAACAAAGCGTTTAAAACAGAAAAAATGTTTGCAGAGGGGACCTATCTCGGATATTAAGGATGTCTGCAGGATGCCGAGAGGATGCCTAGAGGATGCAAAGAGACACCTATACTGCCTATAAAAAGGGGGAGCAACTCGCCTGCATCTCACTTTCAGAACAGCAGCCAAGCTGTGCAGACCTCTGCAGCCTTCATCTGCCTCTTCCTCTTCCACAGCATCCAGTCATGTCCACCGTGGATTGTGACAAAGTCCTTTCGGCAGCCACCATCCTTCTGCAACAGTGCGAAACCATCTACAGGCTCTGTGAACTCTACTACGGGAAGAAAAGGAGGCACCCAAAAAAAGTCTGGGTCCAAAGATGGTTAGCCAGAAGAGCAGAGGACAGACTGTACAACAAGCTGATGGTGGAGCTCAGGAGCGAAGACACTCGGGCGTTCCAGAACTTCATGAGGATGCCTCCAGCCATGTTTGACGAAGTTGTGCAGCGGCTGACACCCAGGTTGACCAAGCAGAGCACCAGCTTCCGGCCCAGCCTGGAACCTGGGCTCAAGGTGGCACTCACTCTGAGCCACCTGGCCTCCAGGACCACCTACAGGAGCATGCAGTACGGCTGGAGGGTGCCACCCAACATCATCAGCATTGTGGTCAGAGAAGTGGTGCAGGCCATCATCAAAGAATACAAGGAGGAGCTCCTCCAGTACCCCTCCACTGAAGAAGGATGGAAGAAAGTTGCAGAGCAGTGGTATCAGAAGTGGAATTTCCCCCACACCGTTGGAGCCATAGATGGCAAGCACGTGGCCTGCAAAGCTCCAGCCAAGTCGGGGTCCACTTATCACAACTCTAAGGGCTTCTTCAGCATCATCCTCTTCGCCATGGTCGATGCAGACTACAAGTTCATGTACATCAATGCTTCAGGCAACGGGTCATCTTCAGATACCCAGGTATACAACGCCAGTGACCTCAAGGAGGGGCTGGAAGGCAACCTCATCGTGGGCTTCCCAGATCCAGACCCGCTGCCCAATGACAAGCAAGATGTGCCCAACTTCATTGTGGGGGATGACACCTTCTCCCTCACAACCTACCTCATGAAGCCCTACACCTCCAAATACCTCACCCGTGAAGAGAGGATCTTCAACTACAGGCTGTTCAGGGCAAGACGGGTGGTGGAGAACGCCTTTGGCATCCTGACCAACAGGTTCCAGGTACTTCTCACCAACATACAGCATAGCCCAGAGACCATGAGGAGGATCGTGGAAGCTTGCTGCATCCTGCACAATCTCATGCGCACCTGCTACCCAGTCTTGCAGAACAGGCTTGTGGACCGTGAACAAGGCAATGGGGACATGGAGGCTGGGGAATGGAGGCAAGGGCAAAACCTGATAGACACTGAGGATGTGCAAGGCCCCAACAGAGCCTTACATGAGGCAAAGAAGCAGCGCAACCTCCTGAAACACTGGTGCAACTCCCCAGTTGGAGCAGTGGAGTGGCAAGACAGGATGGTAAATGCTTAATGGATGCTTCCTTCAGCCTGTCTCATCACACGGATGAGATTGGGCCATGTATGTTTGGTTGGCTGACAATGAACAGGGCGTTTAATAAAGAGTTGTGTTTATGTTGACATGTGTGGATAATTATTACATTATTATTGATAATAAAGGGCCATAGGTGTGGCACCTGCGAGGGTGGACCATCCAGTCCCACTATGCTTGCACTGGAGGTTTATCTATCCCACTGCTATCCTAACCCATCCCACAGCTATTACCCATCCCACAGGTATCCTAACCCATCCCACAGCTATCCTTACCCATCCCACAAGCATGCAAAGGCTTAAACCATTTCTAAAAGTTTCCACCAAGACTTTATTAAAAAAAAGAAATGAAGCAAGTGTGTGAATCATAAATAGACTTTATTAACAACAAGCTATAAAACAAAAATGAGTCTCTGGCACTCCTCTTGGTCGCTCAGTCTCAGGGGTGAAGGGTGCAGGTGCTGTGGAGGTGGCTGGTGCTGGAGTGCTTGTCATCAGCTCCTCCAGAAGCAGAAACAGCAGAAGCCCCAGCCCCAGAAGAGCGAGCCCGTGCTGCAGAAGCCCCAGGAGAACCAGAGTGAGGGCCAGGGGGCGGTATGGTAGCCCTGTCCATCTTGCCAGGGCTGGCAGCAGATGGCTGAGGCTTGCTGTGCTTCCGCATGGTTATGGGGTTGCTGGCTGGCAGGGAGGCTGGCAGGAACCAAGGCTGGCAGGAAGGCTGGCACGGAGGCTGGCACCAAGGCTGGCAGGAAGGCTGGCAGGCAGGCAGGCAGGCAGGCAGGCACCAAGGCTGGCAGGGAGGCAGGCACCAAGGCTGGCAGGAAGGCTTGCAGACAGGCAGGCACCAAGGCTGGCAGGCAGACATGAACCAAGGCTGGCATGAAGGCAGGCAGCAAGGCTGGCAGGCAGACTGGCTGGCAGCAAGGCTTGCAGGCAGGCTGGCAGCAAGGCTGGCAGCAAGGCTGGCAGCAAGGTTGGCGCCAAGGCTGGCACCAAGGCTGGCACCAAGGCTTGCAGGCAGACATGCAGGCAGGACAGGCAAGGCAGCCAGTCCGTCTGGCAGCAGGTGTTTTCTCTGAATGGCAACCTGCTTCCGAGCTGCTTCCGTTATATCCGCGGGGCTGACGCCATGCATCCTCCCTGCATGCGCAATTAACGCCAGGCATCCATCAGGCTTCCGCTGTGCATCCGCTGTGCATCTGCTTCATCCGTTCCGCGTCCGCTGTGCATCTGATGTATCCGTTCCGCATCCGCTTTGCTGAGACCCCCCGGAAGCCTAGCGGATATGCCATCCGCTCCCATCCGCTTCCATCCGCTGGGCTTCCGTTCTGCATCCACTTTGCATCCGCCCTGCGTCCTCCCCGCGTCCGTGTTATCCGCTCTGGTTATGCAAATTTTTGCCCCTTTTGAGAGTGGATAACAACGGATGGAACATTTTGCTCGTCCGTTGTGTCCTTTTTGCATCCGTTGGGCAGTGTGACATGGGCTTTAGATGAGAAGCAAAAAGTCTGCTTCTTTAAGGAAAAATACATAGTCCAGTTGACTATTGAAAGAGCACCTTTGAGATAATGTCACAGGTATCATCACAGGATAAAAGGTGTTCCAGCTCATGCTACTTTTTGTAACTGATTGATGAGGATTTTGTCCATACTGTTATTTCCCACAATAGCCACCCTGTGAGGCAAGTTGGACTGCCAGAAGGGACTTTCATGACCAAGGAAACCTAGCATTCAGAATCTTCTGGTTTGTAGGCCAGTATTTTAACTACAGCATCAAAAAAAGATCTTGGTTGCTCTTGCAAATTGTCATCTTTTGGATTTTAATGCAGTGCCTTGGGTTGGGAGGGATTCCTTGAGGCACCTGCACAGCCTTCTGTGTTGATTCCTGGCAAGTGCCTGGATAAGCTCCTGAAGTTTTCTTGGCAAGATATCCAGAATCACTTGTCACTGTCATCCTAGGGCTGAAGGAGAAGGATTGGTCCAAGGTCACCCAGTTGGTTTTGTGCCTAAGGTGGCAGGATAACTATTGGTCTCCTGGTTTCTAGCCTGTCACTTTCATCACTTCACTGATTCAATCTGTCCTTACAGATTGTCCTATTTTGGGGCCACATAAACCCATCTTTTCAGTTGCTGCCCCTTCTTCTGGAATAGCACCCCATCCTATCTGAGATTTTAAAAGCTGGTTAAAAAATTGGTTCTCCTATCAAGGAGGGAAACTGGGTTTTTGCAACTGAATTGGCAGTGTGGTTCTCTTTTCATTGTTATTAATATTGTTAGTTGTGACTCCTGGTTCCATAGGCATACTTCTTGAGGTTGCTTTATTTGATGGCATGATGTTAATCCAAATTACCTTTTGGGGAACTGTATATTGCTCAGAGTTGGCAGATGGAGTGCCCTATAAGCCCTTGCCAACAAACAAACACACAACACCAACACACCAACACACACACCATCCTCCCAACTTCCACATCAAATTCGAATGCAGAATGCACCATGTCTGGAGAGTGTTAATTACCCAGATAGTTACAAATCATCTTGCTGATTATACAAGAAGTATAAGATTACATTTTCCACAGCCCGCTAAATCTCAGTTAAAGGATTGCAATTATAGCTTGCTACACCTTCCTTGAATGATCTTCCTGTGCTTCTACCTTCACGAGCACTCAGGAGTCCCTATTGCAAATGATATATGAAATACTACGCACTGAGCTATTACTGTATGTTGAAATAGAAAAGAAATGTTCAGAAAATATTTGGCTCTGGACATCAAAATGAAAATTTAAACAGTTAGAAGCTGGTCTGTTTGTATAATGTATACAATTCTTATGTATACATTCAGACCACATCTTTCATGTTTAAATTGTAGCAAAGGTATTAAACTCATACAGAGAATGACCATCAGTTGACAGTCCAAATGAAACACATGTTCTCCTACTTTTAATACAGCTCCTGCAAGAATTATAGCAGGAAAGGAACCATCTGCTCTCTGTCGTTTATTAACTGCATATAATAATCCAACTCTCCAAAGAAATGGATTGCACATCACCCCTTTTAAAAGAAGAGGTGGAGAGAAAATATCCTCTTGTTTATTATGGAAAATGTGTGGTCATAAAAATCTGCAGTCATAAAATATGAAATTGAGGGATGCCGTAAAGAGTTCATTAAGCCAAAATGTCTCATACTGCACTGATGTCTGATTCCATAGAAAACACTTATCTACCCCTTAGGTGATACTGTTCCCAGTGGTTAATTCATCCTCAAAAGTTAATCTCTATATTTGTTTAAATATGAATTTATGCTATTTTCTCTCTTGGATGTATCACATCCAGGTCCCCAAAGTGCTTTTTCAAAAGGCAACTGGACTTTCTTTGTTTTTTTCTTTGTCCATTGAAGAAGTTTCGCTTCTCATCCTGTTTACAACACAGTCATTTCAGCAGTTCCAAGAAGGCTCCACGTCCATTTGAGGGCATGGATAAACCTCCAAGTGGCCTCAACAACTCTCAGAAAGAGTGCTAACGACCAGATGACTGTAAGGAATATAAATCCTTTCATTTTCCACCATTCAGTCAAAACTAAAGAAGCTTCTTGAGTGAGAAATAATATGTCTTCAAGGAAAAAACAATAACAAAGTCCAGTTGCCTTTTGTAAAAGCATCTTTGGGACAACCATGATCTGGATGTCTGAGAATCTCCTTGGACATTTATCAAATCTGGCATTCCAGTCGATGACATGCATTCTAGAAGAATATAAGAGCTAGCTTTTATATTTCAGAAGGAATTAACTGGTTGGTGGCCTGTAATGGAAGTTCTTTTAGGGGTAATTGGTGACTTCACACACATGGGATAGACATTGGTCACAGCCTGTTTGAAAAATCTACAGCTGATAGAATTTTTGGTTTGGAGCCAAATGACAATGTGTGGCTCCCACTGAATCTTTCATGTTGTAAGACAAGGGTCTTCAAATTTGGCAAGTTTAAGATTTGTGGACTTCAACTCCCAGAATTCCTGATGACTGAAGGAGGAATTCTGGGAGTTGAAGACCTCAAGTCTTAAACTTGCCAAGTTTGAGAAGCCCTGTTGTAAGATGTCAAAGAAAGAAGTGGGCTTAGATGACATTAAAGTTGTACTTTGCTACTTACTGTCTAATATGGGTGAAAGATTGATCAACTCTGAGAAATAGGAGGTTATTGGAGCAGGATGGACATGATTTGAGATTTGGGTGGCAAAGCTATTTATGGTATGATAACGTTAAAGTTAATACTGATTTTCAAAATCATTTTGTGAGGCATGCCATCTTGAAAGTTTGGAACAGACATCAAGCAATATTGACTCCTAAGACTGACCCCAAGAAGTTTTTTATTTTAGAAGAGAAATGACAGTCCAACTTGGTTGACCTATGCTGATTTATTGACTTTTTAGAACAAGAGCCTAAATTAAAAACCAGAGAAAGCCTGGAAGTGAAGGTCATGTTTCTCTATGGTTGGATTACACTAACTGGACAGAGAGATTAACAAGAAGAATTTTGTTTTTATAAATAAGAAAAGTGACTTTGAATTGGATTTCTGTATTCATGCTGCACGTGTTATTGCTAAGATGTATAAAATTTAATTGAAAAAGAATATGGAAGATGAATATGTGAAAGACTTTATGATTAAATGCACAAAAAAATCTGGATGCAACATAATGCTTGATCAATCAGAGAAAATGTGGAGTAAGGATTTAAAATTTATGTTGAATTACAATTTGAAAAACAATTTTTATCAGATGATGTACTATCAATATTTAACACCTGATAAATTTTCAAATAAGGGTGTGTCTGTCAAATAAGGGTATGTTCACCAGAATTAGACACAAGGACAGTTTTTTTCCCAAATGCCATCACTCTATTAAACAAATAATTCCCTCAACACTGTCCAATTATTTACAAAGTCTGCACTACTGTTACCATTAATCTTCTCATTACTTCTTATCACCCATCCCCTCCCACTTGTGACTGTATGACTGTAACTTTGTCGCTTGTATCCTAATTATTTTTATTGACTGTTTCCTAGTATGATTTGATTGCTTATTATACCCTATGATTCTTATTAAGTGTTGTACCTTATGATTCTTGACTCCTGACAAATGATCTTTTCTTTTATGTACACTGAGAGCATTTGCACCAAGACAAATTCCTTTTGTATCCATCCAGTCACACTTGGCCAATAAAAGAATTCTGTTCTATTCTATTCAAATATATGTTGGAAATATAATCAATATAAAAGTGTGGGTTTTTTTTTTACTAACTTTGGTGGACATGTAAGAAAGCTAAAAAATATCGACTTCCAGTTTGCAAGGCTCGGCAGCGGCAGGAATCCACGATCATGCGCGGTTTCTGCTGTGCTCGCCAATGGAGTGCCTTGAGCCAACCAGCTTCAGGGCTACAGCTACCCCGTAGAGGTAGCTGAAGACAGGGGAGGCCTAGCAGCGGTTGGGGGAGTCACACACTCCTCCTCAGCTGGCTTAACTCTTTTTTCTGAAAGCAGTAGAGCGGTGGTCAAAAATGGCCGCCACAAAGAAGCTTTCATCCAGAAAAGAATGTGCAGGAGGAAGCTGAGAAGTGAAAGTTTTGGCTAACTGGGATGAGAAGCAACATCCAAGATATCCTGGAATTTAAATTTTGGAAAAAGATACATTGCTCCCTAAGAAGATCTGGAAGCAGCGAATGAAAGCGAAAAGGGAAAGTTTGTTCTTTCTCACTCTCCTTCCTTACAGTGACAGCAGATGAATGAGAAATTGGAAAAAACTGCTTTGGCATCAGCAGGTAATCAAACTGGAAAATTAAAGCCAAGGGGACAATAAAGATTTCTGAACACTGGAAAAAAAAACTTTTTTTATGCTTTAAGTGGGAAGGGAGAGGATAAGAAATAAGATTAAGATTTGGCTGGAGAAGATTGCTTGGAATTTAAAAGATTAGAACAAAATCATAACAAGACTTCTAAAAGATACATTTTAACTGGAACTTTGTAACTGAATTACAACCCCAGGAAGAGAAAGCGAAAAAAAGAAGAAAATGTTAAATGAAATAGACTATGTGTATTTGGATTGCTTGGTGACTTTGGGATTCTTGGAAATTCTTATTTGAATGATTAAAATCATTTGGGTTGTTTAATTTTTTTTTTGCAATGGCATTACTTGTGGATGAACTGAAAATGGAATTTATAAAATCTAAAGAAAAGGAACAAGAAGGGAAGGGCTCTTTTGGCTCCGTTTTTCATTTTTCAGAAATGGCGATTTCTACATATGAGAAACTACAAGAACAAGAAGATTGGGATGATGAAGAAGCCATCTTTAATGAACAAGCAACTTTGTCTGGGGAAGAAAGGGGAAAGGGGGGAAAGAGAATGGAGAATTTAAGACTTAAAAAAACAACCCAAAAAGGGAAAAATAAGGTGAAAAGTGGACACAACGTCAGAAAGCAACAGAAAAAAGGAATACAGAAGAGGGTGGAGATTAAGAGACAAGGGGGTAAAAAGGGTAGAGTGGAGAAGCAAGGGAGGAAGGAAGGGAAGAGAAGCTATAAAGGTTTGAAACAAGATGTAAACAAACAGGACTTATTTAGAGATAATGGGTAAAAATATAACTGAAAAAGAGATTCTGCAAAGGTACATAAGACTGTATTGTTGTATCTGTATTTAAAATAATGTTAGAAAATTGGAACAATATATGATTATAAAATGGGATAAAATATTTAATGTAATTTAGCAAAAAAAATTCTTGAATAAAATAAATGAAATGAAATATGAGAGAACTGAACTAAAAAGGAATGGGAACATTATCATTGCATAATATTTTAAAATATAAGTGAAATGGGGGAGTAACTAAGCAAAATCTACAAGTGTTCCCATAGAAGCATGATACTTATTTGGAAAGGAATGTGTAAAATGTTTAAGACTTAAATGAATATCAATTTTAATGATATAATTTCAATTGCTATGGATTAATTATATTATATATTTATATTTTTTTTCCTATTTTAAAATATTGAGTGTAGCTTTAGAATATACTACGCAGAATCCGAATGAAAATTATGTATTATTTTAAGTGTTAAACTTAGGGGAAAGATATAAAGGCGTCATACTCCAATCAGTGATTACAGAAGAAATTTTGTGTTAATGAAAAAAGATAATAGACAGCTGAAACAGGACAGACAACGGATATAAGTATAATGATTTAAATTGAGATGAAATAAATAAAATAGAATTAAGAGAGTGAAAAGAGGGGAGAAGCTATATAGAAAATGTAAAATGGTAAATAAGATATGGAATGCTATATAAAAGTAAGCATGAACTTGAGTTTATGTCTGTACAAAAAGATGTAACCCGGGATCAAACTGCTTTCCAAAAAGATGTTTTATGTTTTTTATGTTTTGTGTTTTGTTTGTATATGTTTGTCTTTTTAAAATTAATAAAATTCTTTCAAAAAGAAAAAAGAAAGCTGAGAAATATTGAGGTTATCTATGTACTTTAATTCAGAGAATTCTTAAAATAAATATATAATTGAAGCCAGAGTTTTTTCTTTTAGGTTTGACGGGTAAACCTCTTGAAAAAAATGGGACTTTGTTTTTATATATGACCACAGCAACAAGACTATTTATGGACAGAAGTAGGAGGATTTATCACGTCCATAATGGAAAAATGGATTATTAATTAATAGGTGGAGATGGTGTAACTGACTGCTTTGATTAAAGAAAATACTTTGTCTAGATTTGTTTCTGCTTGAAAACTGTTTTTGGACTTTGTGCTTGAAACAAAAAGATATGAATTTGTTACTCTGGGATTTGAAAATTACAGTTGTTTACCATGATAGAAATATTGTATATTATTCATTAATTTTAAAAGAATTTAAGAGATTAAAAGAAGATGCATGGAAGAATAAACCTTTAGTCCTGGTGACCAACTCAGATTGGATCCTGTAAAAAATTACATGTATTTTATATTTGTATCTGTACTGAAGAAAGTTAGAAGTTATTCTTTTCTGTATTTTTCTTTCTTTTTCTTTTTCTATATTCCCAGTTTTGCTTTTTTTTCTTTTCCCCTGACCTCCTTTTTCCTTTTTGTTACTTTATACTTTATCTTTTGTTGAAACTTAATAAAGTCTTACAGAACCACTGAATCCTTCAAGATGTTTTCAATCCCACAAAAATAGTACATTTGTTCTCGGAGTTCATCTATTCTTCTAGAAGCTTTTCCATTTAAAAAAAAAAAAAGCCTACTATTTTTAAAAATATTTATCTCCTTTTTTGTTTCATGCATGATGGATTTAAGAGGCAGATTGCAATTCCAATTCACTTCATGCCATAATGCTCTATGTACACACAATGTCTTCGGAGTGCAATATCACTATTATGTTATTTTAACTTTCAAATCTATGATTTTCTGTAATGTATCTATGATTTTCACTGTTGCTGATACTTCAATTGCATATTTGCTAATGTGGGTAAGTGTCCTGAATAAATAGCCTGGCTAAAATTATTGTTCCCCAGAAGTATATACAGTACCTTAGAACGTAAAACACAAACATATCTACTCCTATCATTTATTCACTTTTGATCCATGTCTCTTGTGTTTTTGAAGTATCTTATGACAGCAGGGAGTGAAAAAGAAAGAGGCAAAAAGATTGTATCTGGACATAAAGTAATGTGAAAGGAAAGAATAAAATATAAACAAATAAGAAATGACTACCAATACTTTAAGAAAAATAAACCTCATATTTAGAATCAGTTTCTTAAGAAAGATTTTCTACAGAAAAATCTCATGGATCACAAAGCATTAGCAGCAAAGATTTTATAATAACTGGTGGAGAATCTGCTATAGGGTTGTATTATCAGGCAAATGAATGGTCTACAGAGAACAATGGTTTCTCTGACTATGAAATGGTGATGAGTGCCACTTCCTACATACAACCGAGCAAGGGAAATCTTCATCTTGTTTATTTAAGCCAAATAAATAAAATTAATTGAAAATAGTTCTTGGAATCTTGACTATTCTGAGCTGCCTCCTTTCTTGATTTATACTGGTGTTTCTCAATCTTAGCAACCTTAAAATGGGTAGATCTCAACTCCTAGAGTTCATGTCCACCCATCTTAACATTGCCAAGGTTGAAGAACACTGAGTTATAATTTCTCAGACTTGCTCTTCTGTAGCCAACTTCCTTTGAGTATACTCCAAGGCGTAGTTCTCCACTTTTCCTTATCTTTTTCAGTATTGTCTCTTCATAACTCATTCATTGCCATAGTTTTAGTTATCACTGACTCAGCTACTCTGTTTCTTCCTTTATCTCTACATGGGGAAAGTTTTAAATTGGAATGAGAATAGAACCAAGCCCACAATTCCCACTTTAATAGCTCCAAAGCCATAAGTCTGAAAGAGAAGTGAAGATACAGAGGACTTCTTGGCAAGCTAACACTAGAATTGCTGTGGATGCCTGTTTCCCACCATTTATTTGGACAATCTGACCTCTCTCCAAATGTTATTTCCTTTGTCCGTGATTCATGCGCTTAATGAAGTGAAATTAATTTACAGTAACAGGAAATTTTCAGCAGCGCTATCTGCAAAAAAAGGAGAGAGTTTAATATAGGAAGAACAAATGGCCTTTTCATGCCAGAGTGATTGCAACCACTGTAAGGAAATTTGAAAGAACATCACACCTTTAGAAATAGAGGATGTATGAGCCAAGATAGTATGCTGCAATAAATAAAGCAAATTGCCAGATGTATTAGCTGGAGCTGAAAGATACACTGGAAAATTCAACTGTGAGGTTGAGTACTGAGCAATTATTGCTCAAGAGTTGGGTTGAATTAGCACGTCTCCTTTGTGAGCCAATTCACTCAGTTTTCAGCAGATGTATATGCAACAAGCGTAGCATCAAAAGATACCACAGAAATAGGGCAGATTCTGTGATATTTCTTGGATAGAATTAGGGATTAATATTCCTCTAGATCCTCATCTGAAGTTTTGACAGCTTTTCAGATCGCCTGAAGCTTTCATTAAACCCTCTTACACATACTTACATGAACAAGCAATATATTTTCCTTTTTTACCTATATTCTCATGGTATCTCCACATTTTAACACCTGAGCACTTTCACATTTTTGTATTTGTCATTTTTCATAACACAGCCTCTATATCTTCCTAACTCAGCTCTTCTGTACCATGTCAAAAGACATATGACAAAATCCCAAGATTGGGTTGTCAAAGACAATCTCCTGTTCGAATATACATCTATGTGAATCCCTCTAGAAGCTAACTGACAACCACAAAATCCATAAAAGTGTATCTCCACAAGGTCAGAATAACTTAAGGAACATTTAACAGCAAATGAATGGCTGAGTAATCAAAACACGATGATATTTGAATTGACAGATGAATTTCGATGGGATTGAACTTCTCAGAATCAGGAAAGGAAAGGTCACATTTAAATTCCTTCTCGAAATGGCACATCTGCCAAATCTCAATTTCATATATTTCATTTTTTTTTAAGTATGAAGGGAGCTGGAAGATCATTCTGTGTTCCAATTACATTGACTTCTTCTAGCTTGTGTTTGGAGGCAGTTATTTTGCTGCTTGATCTGAAGATTATTACTTGAATCAGCAACCTGACAAACAGGAGATCTGGAAGACAGGATGGATCATCTAACCTTTTCTTGTCATCTGTATAGATATTATTCCTCCTTCCCTGAAAACAATCTACCACCTATTAATTTCTGTTGAGTGGATCTTCCCACCTATATCACACACCAAGCGGGCTCTCTATTAATGTCAACTTTTCAAACACGGGTTGCAATCCAATTACAGTCCAAGAACTAAAGAGTGACAACTCTTAAGAGTTTAATTTTTTTTTCAGACCCTCCTGCTCACATCTCTGCCAACCTTGTCTTTCTCTCACAATCTTCCTTACTGCATATCATCCTGTTCTCTAAAGGTCTCGGTCTTTTGATGGGTTGAAATTTGAAATTAGTTTTGAAATAACTGTGTGCTCCACTTTTCAGCTGGAGTTCTGCTGGGCTGCTTCCTTTCAATACAGACTGAAAGAGATACTATTGCAAATACTGGGGATAGGATAAAGATGGAGGGAAACCATACCAATGTAACTCTTATGTATACATTTTATTAACTCTTGTTATTATTCTAAAATTCAGATTTTAGATAAGACATTTGGTTTTTGTACCTGGTCCTGGGTTAGGTAAGGAGCCTCGTTGGTGCAGTGGTTAGAGTGCAATACTGCAAGCTACTCCTACTGCAATTTGGCAGATTGAATCCCACAAGGCTCAAGGTTGACTCAGCCTTCCATTCTTCTGAGATCAGTCAAATGAGGACCCAGATTTTGGGGTCAAGAGTTGACTTTGTATATTGCTTTGAGAGGGCTGTAAAGCACTATAAAGCTGTATATAAGTCTAAGTGCTTCTACTTATTTGTTCTAATGGTCCAAATTGAACAAATTAAATTAATTCAAGTTGTGGTGAATATGATTGTGCTTTTTTGCATTGTGTTTTGTATGTAGTTGAACTTAAAGGTTGATTTTTATTTTACTTGGGATAAAAAGGTATGCTTTCCAGTCTTCTCTTTATCTCTCTCTGCAGACTAATCAAACCTGAGCTATAATCCTAACCACAGTGTGAACACCAAGGCAGAAAGGTGGATTACTTCAAACTCAAAGAGCATTTAAGAAAATCAACTAGCTGTTGGAGTTGCCACTGAAAATGGAATAACCATGACAAATTTTCCACTCCTTGATCATATAATTTCATATAATTCATTACTACACCAGGTGGCAGCTGCTAGCTAACCTTATCGATACTAAACAGCTAAGTAGGCTCAGCCATAGAACAGGTTTAACAAATACACCATATACAGTACTGCATGTCTATAAGTGAAGAGCAAAAATTACTGACACTGAAGATCTCCAAATAAATAATAGGATAGTACAAAAATCAGGACCTTTTGTTTCCTTAACCTGGATATTGTTATCTTCATTATTATTTCAATGGGGGAGAAGGAGAAGGAAGGGGGATTTAAGCACATATATTTTAAAAGCTCAGATAATTATTAACAAATGGTTGAAACTCCATGAAAGAATAAGACAGCATGGAAGGAATAATGCTATTTCTTTTTAAGAAATGGTAATTATTACAGCTAAGTGAACTCCAACCTTCTGTTCTCTTTCAGCTCCTGCTGATGCTGCATTTATGTCAAGGGAATATTCTCTAGTTTTGTTCTTTCAAGTTAGCTGGTTGCTTGGAATAGGAGCTGGCAGGCAGCAAAGTCAAGTATAAGTGCCTTGGCACAAAATCCAAACACACAAACAGATATTGTGGCATCCTTTGGGGATTTGCTTCAAGTCGCCTCTAACTTCTATCTGTCCTGCCATTTGTTTTAACTCTGTGTTGCTTGTGGCTTAATGCTCCAGAGCAGGTCTATTCCACCTTAAGAATCTCAGCTGATTTTACCTGGAAAGGATGTCCTTGAAATGACAGGCAAAAGGAGGAAAATCCTCAGCTTTCCAGGTCAGCTGAAATAAGAAAATCAGATGAGTCTGTTTGCCCTGTCGAATAATTTTCTACTGGCCTTGAATTAAAGAGAGTGAAAGATTCAGTAGAGCAGGGATGGGCAATTATGGCCCCTTCTTTACTTCAACTCCCAGAATTCCTGAGCCAGCATTCTATTAGCGCACCCTTGCTGGCCAGGGAATTCTGGGAGTTGAAGTCCACACATCTTAAAGTGGCCAGGGCTGAGAAACTCTGCATTCGAGTGAAACCCAAATGACGTGGCAGAAAGAACCAAACAACTGTACTGGAGGGAAATGTCTAAACACTGTCACTGATGTGATAGCAATCTTCCTATCATGGCTGGGCTATTTTCCAGTTGGGGATAAAATAACTACTGGACACAAAGGCCTTTTTATCCCTTCAATGCAGCTTAGGAAACAGGTTTCTCTTCTACACCCCCCCCCTCCCCCCCCAAGAAATAGCATTGAAGAAAGGGATGTTGTTATCTCTCCTTCCAGGGTTTCTCCAATCTGGATTTTATTTTAATGTTGAAGATAGGAACAGGATGGATGGATAATAGATAGATGACAGACAGACAGACAAAGACAATCAGGGAGGGAGAGAGCTCTTGATCTGTACATCTAAAAGGCTAACACTGTTTCCATGTGCAACACTTTATCACATGCTTTCTGCACACACAAAAATTACCAGTCTCTAATATGCATGGTTTTGTGCACATGTATCATTTCTCCTGTGGGAGCTGCATTGGTTGCCAATTTGCTTCTGGGAGAAACTTCCTAATAGTGAGGACAATTAACCTTCAGAAGCTGTGGGTGTTCCAACACTGGAGGTTTTTAAGAAGAGACCGGATAACCACCCATCTGAAATAGTATATAGGGTCTCTTACTTCGGGGGGGTGGGGGGTTGGGGGTTGGACTAGAAGACCTCCAAGGTACCTTCCAGCTGTATTCTGATTGATTGATGGAATTAAAATAGGCATCCAAGCTGTCCAATAAGATTACTAGACAAATTAGTAGAGCCAGATAAATTTCCAGGAAAATGCTTTTAAAAAAAGACCATAGAAACAGGACAACAAATCATCATTTCTTCCCTCCTACAGGTCACAGTTCAAACAATTTAAGCACTTTGTTAATAAACTAGAACCAAACTACAATGTGATACTGCAATTTGTGAGGAACTAGGTGTCATGGCTATGCAGTAAAACCATCCAGGCTGAAGCAGATTTTCACAAGCAATAAGAAACAACAAAGCAATGTGCTAATATGAGAACCAGACCCTACAACAAAGCAAGGTGTCTAATTTGCCCCCAGATCTACTCCAAGGGGACCATCAGATGCCCCAACAAACAAACACACAAGATTAGAAACTCTTTCACAAGCTCTTCCTCTAAAATGATGTATGCCATCATATGCCAGCGTTGTCTTCTGTATTTCAAGTAGAGCAAAGAGGCCAAGCTTTGGACAAAAGAATTAACACAAATTCAACATCACAACAAGGACAAAGTGTATCAAAGTCCTTTAGCCTCCCTGGACACCCCTTGGCAGACCTCAAAGAGAACATATTGGAAAATGAGACTTTATTAGCATCACTGTAAAGTTATATCAAAAGGTTTCAGGCAATCTCAGATTGCCTCACAAACACAATGTGTGTATTTGTTTGTAGGAAGTATTGGCTGAAAAACATACTGGTAAGTATGTAATCCTCTGCCTAAAATCCTGAAAGGTTACAATATTTATTTTTAAAAAGGCCACCATGGACATAATAACAGACAGGGAACCAGGGAAAAATACAAAACAGCTGTACAATTTTTACTTTCATATTTTGTACTGTGCTACATTTTAGAGGAACATGATTACTGCTCCTGATTAGGAAAAGTATGACATTTTTACTAGAAAACAAACCACACTCCAAGAAAATATCAATGTCTCCTGCTTCAATAGTCAACATTTTCTCTCTCCTTACTCAAAGCATTTTCCCCAAATAATGATGTGAACTGAGTTTAAACAGACCTTTGAAGCTTAACTGGGTTCTTTCTGGAGTCGGTTTTGCTAGCAGAATGGTCTCATTTGAAGTCAAAACAGGCACTACTCAAAAGCTACTCAGCAAAGGACATCTCACTATCCATCTAATGCAGATTAAATGCTGTTTTTTGTGAATGCTATTAGGTTTGACGTACCCTGTGTAGCCTATTTGCTTGTAATGCTCCAATCTATCTGTTGAGCCCAGCTCCTATGCTTTTCGTAAAGTAAGCATTAGGATGCTGTAGTAGATCACATTTTAGTCACCAGGAATGAAATTTTCTTCCTAGTCTTATTCTATTTATTTATATTGGGATAAATTTGATGTTTTCTATGGGTTTTCTCTGTGTGATTATGAGGACATAATGAAACACATTGTGAACAGCAGAGGTTTTATTTGACACATTTAAAATTGAGGGGAACCACGCAGATCTCAGGATGGTACATCAAAAATCCACCATTGGTCAATATTATCCATACTATTAGGACAAAACCAGATTGGGTCAGGTTTTCAGTTTCCCAGATTTTTTATTTTATTTTAAAGATATTTAATGATTTAATTTAAATGATATAAAAGTCAGGGGAAAGAAATAAATATATTCAAAACAATTGGTTAGGTCTGTGGCTCTGAGATCTGCAACTGAAATGTATTTCCACATAGAGAGTTTGCATGTTGCATCCCTCAGTTATTCAAAACAGATGGTAGCACCTTCTGTCTCATGGCTGGTCTTTGCCCTGGACAGCCATTTTTGTCTTGAGCTGCTGGGCTGCTATGTTCTCCCTTCATTAGCTATTGCTGTTTTCTGTATAATCCAATAAGAGTCCCGTTCAGACAATGATCTATGCTCAATCCTAGAAGCTCCCATTCTGTGGTGTGATTCAAAAAAAATTACTACCGGTTCTGTGGGTATGGCTTAGTGGGCATGGCAGGGGAAGGTTACTGCAAAATCCCCATTCCCTCTCCACCCCACTAACCTGCTTTCCAGCTTCGTTCTCCTGTGTAGAGCAACTAAAGAAAACTCAGATGATCAGCTGGGACTTGGGAGGCAAGAGATGAGGGAGAGGCCAGTCAGAGGTGGTCTTTGCCGGTTCTCCGCACTACTCAAAATTTCCGCTACCGGTTCTCCAGAACTGGTCAGAACCTGCTGAATACCACCTCTGCTCCCATTCCATTCAACACTTATCTTTTCCTCTGGGCATCCTTTCAGCTTCTGCCCATGTATGCATGTCTCCTTGCTTTCCCTTTCTGTAATGGAATGTGTAGCAGACAAAGGGAAAAGAGGCTGGCCAGGAAACAACCAGAGAAGAGAGACAGGAGCTCCTAGTGATTAACCATCAGAGAAAGAAACTTAGAAAGGACCCAACCTAATTGATTTGATGGTTAAAACTGGTGGTGGGAAGTTTGTACTTTCAGACTTGCAAGATACGGTTAATGTAGCTTTACAATAAGATCTTCTAGTTCTTATTGTAAGACTACATTGTAGTTCCAATTGGTTACAGGAAGCCTTACTATTGTAAGCCTTACAATTAGAACTTCTTTGTCCAGTTGTGTTTCTTGTCTGATTTACCTACGAGGATTGACAGTTCCTTGACCGCAATGCTATTTTTTTTTTTTTCCTCTTCACTTTCCCCACATCTTTAAGTTGTAACATAGGAATATGGCTGGTTCATTTTTGTGAAGCCAAACTATAAATTCTTTCTTGCTACACAATGATTCCATTGACCTCCAGAGGAACAGGCCAATGAAAGAATGACCGGGCTTCTTCCTTTGATTATTTGTAGCAATGGAGAAAACTATGGAGAAAGGGAGTGAGGGAAAGCAGTGCATTTCTTAAATGCTTCAGGTAATTGCTTTGGCAACCGAAGCTTCTGGCGTGCAAAATTATGACTGGAGAGCCTGATTGATGACTCTTGGCTATGTATGTGTCCCATTGGAGAATACACATCCGGGCAGTGGGGGGAAAACCAGGGTCAAGGGTGAAATGAATGTTGTGTCAGCGTCGGCTGCAACCAGGAAACACCAACATGTCAACTCCTAATAAATCAATCTTTTTTACTCTGAGAGATGCAGCTAGAGATTTACGATTTGAATGGGGGTGCATGTCGGAGTCCTGACATAGATCTTGTAGCAGCTCTCACAACCCTGTTTCTATCTCACTTCAATCCAGACTGGATTTCAAGAAATAGCTGGGAGCAGCATAGAAGACCAGTACATAATTGCCCTTAATGCTACATTGATCAAGTGACACACACAATGTAGGCTCACGTAGCCTCTGTGAAATTGGGAGGTCTTGTAATTCAGATCTGACTTTTGCCTTGGGCACAAACAGAAGCTCCTGACTCAATGAAAGGAAAGGCATCCTCCCACTGAGCTTAACAACAGCCTGGCAGCTCTCTTGCTGGCCCTGCAGAAACGGCCTGCCATTACAGAGGCATTTTGGCTGTTCACTTTGCAACCTAGCATGGCTGTGCATTCCTCCAACCAAGTAAATGGCTAGTGAAATCATTTGAGGTGCACCGAGGTTGGCTAGGTGTTGCTACATGTATGGCTGAGTAGATAGAGAGCAGAGGAAAACGTAGGGTCAAAGAAAAAGGCAGAAAGTAAGTTTCAGCTACACCTTCCTTGATCATACGCTCATGTTACCATCCTCCCTTACAGGCCAAGGTTACCCAAAAAATTAACAAGGGGGAGAGAGGGAGGGAGGGAGGGGAAGAGGAAGAGAGGGAGGGAGAGGGAGAGAGAGAGATCTCAACTGTCCCTGCTTTATGCAATCAGCTCAAAACAAGACCTAGCTTGGGTAAGTTAAAAAGTGTCTCCAGGAAACTGTTAATGTTATATCAGTGTGATCTAGGACACATACCTAACCCACATAGTAACCTTTTCAACTGAAATGTCCATAGATTTTGTGAAGCAGAAAATCAGAACAGCTCATCAAACATTTGTCTGTTCCAAATCTCTTAATAGAAAACATGGTTATACTGGTTATACTCCCCCTTGTTATTAGATGGGAGGAGGGGAGTGTTATTCACTATTTTATTCACTTCTATCATATCTCTCATTATTTATTCCCTAGATTCAAATAATCAGGAGAAATGGACATTTTCAAATGTGATGCACTTATTTATTTGTATTCCTACGAGCGAGCACCAATGCAAAATAGGTAAATTTTACAAAGCATGATTAACATAATGAATACGCTTACAGTAAAAGATAATTGCATTTTGTATCTAATCGCTGCCACAAATGAAAAAAATAAAATAAAAAGCTTTTTAACTTTATCTCTTTTGTAGATATTTACCCCCATGTCTTATCTAATATGTTTGCATTCCAAGAAGTGAAAAAGTAAATTATAAGATTTTTGATTGGCTCGGTACATAAAGATACATTTTACCCACAAAGTAGCTTGCTTTTAATGATGTAATAGAGACATATTAGTTAGTCCCCAACCTTCATATATCCTGGTAACCTCCAAACATTAGGATAAACAGTAGCACTATGAAATGGGTTAGAGTATGAATGGTCAGTCAAGATCACTTTATGAGGTAAGCTTGCCTGCAATATTCTATATCCTATACCTTGTAGTTTATGGTGGGATTGAGGGAACCTCACTATCCATCCCTGGCGACTTCATATAATTAAGTAGGAAGACCATCAAAACATAACTGTTTTGTATCAGAGGCATTTACTTTGAAGGATATGTCATTGAAGTGAAGAAATAGACTTTGAATTCCCAGCATCACTAGGAATTGAGTGGTGTATAATTAATAAGTTATTTCATTATACACATGATTTGGGGTTTTTTTCCAATTCGATTCAATTTGAAGTTGTGGTACATATTTCCTATGTAGTGAGGAGCTTATCTCTAAAAATTAAACCAGGAGCAATGACCTGTGTTTTTGCAGGAAGGCTTTGCATAGAAAAAAACTGCAGCTTGTACTCCTTCCACTTTCTACTAAAAAAACATTTTTTTAAAACCAAGAAATCAGGAGTAAAATAAACATGCTCTATTAGTGCATCACACTTCTTGCTAATTCCTGTTACTAAAAATGTACATTTTACTGTATGTATGTATGTATATGAAATATTTTATTTTATATTTTATATATTACACACACACACACACACACACACACACACACATGAAATACCACCCACGCATTATCACAAAATCTCCAGAACCGTAAAGCCTACAGACTTGAAATTTGGCACGTATGTTCCTCTTGGCTTCTAGGGGCTCACTAAGAAAGGATTTTTCAAAATGACCATCAGAGCATTAGTATTTCCTATATTATTATTATTAACATGCTTTGATGCTAAGGAGTTATACTCCTTCACTCCACCTGAAAAGAAATCTGAACGATTCTTCTCTCGTGTCGCTACACTTTTCCCAGCCACTGTAGAACACTGTTGGTGTAGGTTGGTGTAGCGTGGTAGAAGGATTCGCAGGTAAACAGATACCTGACAGGGGCCGATGAACGATGAACTATGAAACCACTTTCTATTTTGTTTTTTTATATTATTGGCTCTAATTATTCCTTAAAGATCATGAATTCAGTCATAGAGAAATTGCTACATTAATTATGCTACCATAATATGCTTAGTTTTCTCTTATGCCTTCACGTTATTTTAGTGACCACCTAAATTTTCTCCCTGAAGAACTCTCCCAAATTTGATCTTTCAGGTCTTTCAACTGTTTGCAAGACCTAGTGCATTATTTTTTACCCATCAAAACTTTTCCAAGCTCACTCAAGTAGAGTCTTTTGAGAACTGTGAAAGGCACCTGAGAACTGCATTTGCAAACCGGTTCTGTGGTGTTGAGCTGACTCCAAAACCCATCTGACAATCACATCCCCAGATGGATAAACATTTTCCCTCACATGAAGTCAAACAAGATCCTTTTGTCTTTATAACCTTTAAGAAACTAGGATGGACCTGTAATCAAACTGTCGGTTAATAAAATAAGCAGGAATAAAGATTGTAAC
>BLBF01000016.1:2587851-2602695 GCA_015471245.1 Laticauda colubrina
TTTTTTTCTACATCCTGATTGGTTGGGAGTCTTGGTCTGTGTTTATTGTTCTTGGAGTTTGTTTGATTGGTGTTTCTGGTTTTTTTCTGTCTGTTTTGTGGCTTTGATTGGCTGGTAACACTGTATTCCTGTATTGGAGGCTTTCAGTGCAGCTTGGCTTCGCGTGAAAGGATGGCTATTATCTATTAGGCAGCTAGGTTTCATCTGGGTGCCTGGTGGGGGTGTGTTTGAGCTAGAGGTATCAGAGGGAGTCTGTTTGTGCCCAGGTGTTTGCCTGGCTTGTGGCATGGAGATCTTTCTATTTGAGAGTGCAGGTTTCCAAATGATTGACAGTCTGGTGGAATCATCTCTTCTATTCATGCTTTCAGGTCTTTTTTCAATCTCTATGGCTTCTCTGATGATTCTGTGGCTGGGATTTTCTATAGTGGCCAGGGTTTTAGTGCCATTGAAGTCGATGCTATGATCTGTTGCTTTTACATGTTGGACTAGTGAGGAGGTGTGTTCCAGCTTTTTTACTGCATTTTTGTGTTCATCCAGGCGGGTACTTATTCTTCTATTGGTCTGTCCAATGTATGTGGCCAGGAATGATGTACAGGGAATTTCGTATATGCCTTGGTTTTCCAGGTCAGTCTTGTCTTTGGGGTTTCTAAGGATGGCTGCTATTTTTTTGTCTGTTTTGAAGGCAGTCTTGATGTGATGCCTGTGTAGTATCTTACTGATTTTGTCTGTCGTACCTCTTATGTAGGGCAGGACAGCTGTTCCATAAGTCTGTTGATCTTCTAGGTCTCTGTTATGTCTTGGCGTGTTTTTGTGGATCAAGCTGGTGATTTTGTTTTTGTGGAAGCCGTTGGCTGTCAGTACTTTAGTCAGGGTGCATAGTTCAGTGTCTATATGTTACATACAAACTCAATGCAGAAGCCTGATGATGGCAGATGAGATTCTGCTGAAATGTTGCTACAACTTTAAAAGCACTACAATAATGTCGGATAATACCCAAAGGAAACTGAACAAACAGAATGGATATAATTGTTTGGTGGAGACATATTGTCAAGATCATTCTTTGCACCAAAATTTGTTTATCAGCATTTTTAAGGGGGAAAAAAACCACCTGGATCTCATCATCCTATTATTTAACAATAAGTTCTTGTCCCACCAAAACATAAAGGCAACTGGGTGACCTTGGGCCAGTCACTTTCCCTTAGCCTCAGGAAGAAGGCAATGGCAACCCATTTCTGTAAAACTTTGCCAAGAAAACTGCAGGGACCTTTCTAGGCTATTGTCAATAGTCAAAAAAATGACTCAAATAAAGACCCCTCCTCTCTCGAAAATCCTACTTCTAATTCTATGCTCTATCCCCATGGTTCTCAATCTTGACTTTAAATACCTTTTGTGGCCATAGACCAGTGCTGCAGGCCCCCAAGACTTAATTCAATATTTAAGTCATACATGCTCCCTCTATGACAACATCACAGACTCCCCTCCATGGGTCTCTGGGCCACAGGATGAGAAACCACTGCTCTATCCTAAAACCAATGCTAGCCCTAACTTTAACATAAAACCCAATGTTTAAACCTAATGTTAACCTTAAATTAACTCCTACCTTAATCTAGATTGTGCATAGCATTAAACCATAAATTAAACTAAATTAAACTAAATCCCTAACCCAGAATAGAATGCTCAGAAATCTACCTCTAACTATAATCCTAATCTTACAATCTTATTTGTGACTAAAACTATATCAGGTTTAATGAAATTCAGTACAAATGTTTGCCTTTATAACAAATGTTTCATACAAAAATGTGTATCTTTACTGATTCTATTATTTAGAATTGAATTTTGCTGCTCATTAACATTATTCTTCCATGTTGCATTATTGGCTTTTTTAAATGGATTATTATAGTTTTTTCTCCTGCAACTATTCAAAGAATTGGCATGAAAAGGAGCCCAGAAAAATAAAATAGAAAACAAATTAAAAATAAAATGGTAACATAATACATTAATTGCATAATAAATATCCATGTAATGAACAATGTTAAGAAAATAAAATACCCAATTTAAAAGGATATCTAGAAAATACTTTTTGAACTAAAGGACCAATTGCCATTCTAAAAATAGCAGGTTCTGTAATGCACACTAAAAAGAAGAGGTGGGGGGCTTTATTTCAAATTACTTTTCAATTACAAAGAAATCAAATTGTTTATGTTCCTTTAATCTAATACCAACAGCCTCACCAAGTTCTCTTGGCTGGCTTCCGTCAGTGTTTATGAAGGTTATAGCAGTATTTTCCTACTTGTAGATATAAATCATATTTATAGTCTCTCTCAATTACTTGAGCTGTTCAGGAATGTTCTACAAACAGTGGGAATATATTATGTTGCTTTATGAGTGACTGTTTGTTTAGAAACAAGATACGTATTATGGCAGAGGACTCTTCTCAAGAAACCTTATTTACAAAGTCTCCTTTTCACATGCTAACAAGCTTGCTGCAATTATTTATGCCTTCATTTCAACACACTTATCTACTGCTCCAATCTCTGACCAACTCTGAGCAGTTTACTGTTGTACCACTGTTAAATAACACAATACAAAACATGTGCAGCTAAACTAAACTAACAAATATCAGCATCATTAAAGATAATTACAGTCTCTTCCAATGCCAAGGATACAAGCTATATAAGGAATACACACATGAAGGAAGAAATTTTTTTCAGCTTGTATTCCATTCCTAATTTGCTCAAATAGTCACAGTTTAATTGGTTTTCTAAATCTTAACCTGGTTGGACCAAGTTAGATCTTGATTAGTGGGGAGGGCACTGCCATTCCAGAGAAGAAAGGCAGTAATCCAAGACAATGCCAAGAATTCTGTAGAATATATTTTTTATAAGAGAGGATTCAAAGGAAGTCTTGTTTTCTCCATCAAATTGGTTGGGCAGAAATCACTGGGATCAAGCAGTCCAACAAACATGCATATCCCATGAAGGACTTTAAAAGTGGCAACCAGCATCTTGAATTAGACCCAGGAGCCAACTGATAACCATTGTAGCTCTCAAATACCTGTAAACTGCTGAAAGAGTTGCTGTTGTGACTTATTGGCTGCCAGCCCCTCCAGCAGCTGAATCAGATGAGATGGTGGCATGGGAATGAAGGTCAGCATCAGGGCAACCTGAGAGCTTTGAGGAGGAAGAGGGAATGGAGTTGGGAGAGAGAGAGACAGAGGCGGAGCCTGGACTGTCCAGCAGCCCTCAGATGGAGAGTCAACATCCCCCAGGTCTGGAGATGGCTGATGAGGAAGAGGAGGAACATCTGGGTACAGTGCCTGACACAAGGATGCACAGAAGGCAGAGGAGAGGAGAGCAGTGAAAATCTATGAGCCAATCCTTGGGATGGAAGAGCCACCACTGCTAGTGAAACCCCATCCTAGCTCTGGGGATAAAAGGCAGGGGGCAGAGATGAATAGGTGTAGCAGACAACTATATATCTCCCTGCCGTACAGACTTGGTGGCCTGCTGTGTGTGAGAGAGATATTTTTTTACTGCTGGTGCTCCTAATAAAGGAATCATTGATTTAACCACAGAGGGTTTTGTCATGTTTGGGAGATGGGTCAGGTCAACTGTAGTTTATGAGTGTGCTTCAAGGACAGCCTCATGGAGAGGCTGGATATTCAACAGGATAGATAGATGATCCTCAGCCACCTGGTGCAATTTGGAATAGTTTTCCAGTTCTAAATCATTACAGTTGTAAGTTGAGGCACCCATGTGTCTAGGTCTGATTTTTCAACAACTTGCAGTGAATCATAATAGTTGTAAGTGAGGACCCATTTTTACAAATGGATATTTTTGTTGAAACCAGAAATCAGCAAATGAAAAAAAAAATATACAAAGCTGGAAATGAGCTTTATAGGATGTATAGAACCAGTTCCAGATCTGTTGAAATTACAAACAGTTGTTCAGCAACTGATTGTAAATTCAGGACAACATATAAGTTGCATCTCATTTCCATGCCAAATCAAAGGGAGGGAAAGCATCCTTAGACAAGTTTTTACCATTCAGCACGAAGTGCTTTCTGTGCCTGAAATCCTTGCTGGAAAAACTGGAATATTTTGGTGAAGAAAGCAAGATGACTCTTTGGCCATTTCCTTCTCCACCCTTTGTCTTGAGGTTCTTCTCTTAGAGAACTAAGAAGGTGACTATTATGCCCTGAAATATACATTTGAACCCTCAAACTTGTCAAATCTGGCTTTATCTCCCTAACACTGCATTTCTCCTGGACTTGCCAAAGTCATCGAAAATGTAGATACTCCACCTGCTGGTGATACATTATCAGCTTCTTCTAGGTTTAGCTATGTGTCTGAACAACAACAAATCTCTTCAAAATGATCTTTAAGAAATAATAACTTGTTGATTAATTGCTAAGTAGCACCTGCTCAGCAATGCAATAATTATTCTCCTTTCCCCATTCTCTTATTCATCTGCATCAGGGATGGGATGCTACCAGTTTGGCCTGGTTCTATAGAACCAGTAGCTCTGAAGAGCAGCAGACACCGGACCAGTTCAGTGTGATGACCCTTTCGTCATCTATTTGGCCCACCCACTTGCTCAGGCTCTTGGCTGTCCTTTATTTCCTGCTTTTTCAACCTCAGCTGCTTTGCGCAGCACAGCTGAAGTTGAAAAAGCAGGAAAGAAGAGGATTTTCAAACTCTGCGCACCTGCGCTCAGCGCTTGTCAGCTATCCGGGAGACACAGCTGATGTTTTTGCAATTGTTTTACACACATGCGTAGTATGTGCACGCATGCAAAACACACTCTGACTGAACTGGTAGTAACACCAGTTGAATCCTACCCCTGATCTGCATGTTATTGATTTTGTATCAATAACATGCAGACAGCATGGCCTCTGGGATAAATAAAAGTAAGTTCTCTAAGATCTCTCTTGCAAAATTATGCTGTGTGGCTGGATAGGGTTCATGTCTGTCTAAATATCTTTACCTTTATTTCAGTTTGTCTGCCTTCATCCATCCATCCATCCATTCATGGCTGGCTGTTGAATTCTGGGAGTTGAAGTCCACAAGTCTTACAGTTGTCAAGTTTGGGGACCATCTATCTATCCATCCCTCTATCTATCTATCTGTCTGTCTGTCTGTCTGTCTGTCTATCTGTCTATCTGTCTGTCTGTCTGTCTGTCTGTCTGTCTATCTATCTATCCATCCATCCATCTTCCTCTCTGCCAAAAGTTCCCATGTTATTCTATTTAGCCACAGGCCCGTAAAAGCTACCTTGTAGTGTAAATTTTCTGAGAGCTGAGATTTCCTGAGAAGCCTGCAAACCTTACAAGTTTATCAGCTATTTTAAACATCACCTATTTTCCATCACAGCCCCATCATTTTGTTTTTATATGCAATTATATCGATGCAGCAAAGAAACAATGACAGAAACATTGCAGATATGGAGTTAGATTGCATCAACTGGAATACAGGTGCATATCCAATCTCATGCTTCCCTGCTTGGTACTTTGAAGAAAACAATGGGTGCATTGCCATGCCACAATCATCATGTGCTTGGTTTGTTTTCCCAAACCTATGGATAGATAGAATCATCTCCCAGTAGTTTAACTGGATAATTAAGAGATTTATTAAAATTAGGAGATTCATTTCCATAATATGTGGTATCCTCATTGGCTGCTGTTGAAATTCTAGCTCATCACCCTAAACTGTGTGTTATCACTCAAAAGCAACTGGAAAGAAAGATTCCTCATGGCCCAGCCATGGTCTTCTTTGAAACCATGATATCAAGATGAATCTCTTCTGATGACCTTCCACCTTCTGCCTTTCCTTAAGGCCCAGTCCCACTGGCCGATGGACGCAAAACATATGCATAAAGGACACAGCGGACGAGCAAAATTTTGGGGGTGGCTCCATCCATTGTCATCCGCTCCCAAAAATGGTGAAAATTTGCATAAACAGAATGGAAACAAATGGAAAAGAATGGACGTGGGTAGTATGTAGTGGGGATGTTAAACAGATGTTCATAGGAAGCCTAGCGGATGGAAGCGGATGGAAGGGGATGACACCTCCGAAGGGGTTCCGGGGGAGAATTGCGAAGCGGACGCATAGCGGATGAAGCGGATACATCACGTACACCTAAAGGAAAGAAAGGAGATGCCATGCGGATGTATATCGGATGCAAACCGTTCACTGAGCATCCTTTCTATTTCCGTGCTACTAACGCTGTGTAGACGTTCCGTGTACCTTTTGTTTCCTCCCTCTTTCCCTTTTCAGCTGCAGCGGATGTGAGTTGCGAGGATGCCCAGAGGATGCAGAGAGGATACAGCGGACGTTTAATGGATGATAAACAGACATAGAACGTTTGTTGCTCGTATGTATGATTTACATCATACACGGCGGAAAGTTCATCCGCTCACAAAATTTTGTGCAGCTCAAAACTTCTTGCGTGGATGAAATCACAGTGGACGGATGCTCGACGGATAGAGCGTATGAAACACGTATGCAATGAGTACACAACGGATGCTTAGCATTTTCCAACGGATGGCAAGCTTTTTTAAATGTTTTACATCCTCTTTGCATCCGTAAGTGCAATGGGACCGGGCCTTCTCTTAAGTTTCTTATTTATCAGCAGTATTTATCAATACTTTATTTATCCCGCATGGATTCTCAAAAGCACATATGAGAAGAAGAATAAAACAAAAATGCCAACAAATTAAGGGGAGGAAAAGCAAGGTATTATTTTAAATAAATCCAAATACCATTACAATTCATTGAAGGTATCTAGAGCTCAATGTCAGCTTTCAGAAGACCTCATTTCCCAGGTTCAAAAATGTGACAGTGTGGAAGCTTCTGGTGCTAATATGACTTCCAGGCTGATACTCATCTTGTCTCTCTTTGATACCAAGATGGGTTTCCTTTGCATCACAGTAACAATGTATGGGAAAGGAAAGCAAATAAGACCAAATGAGTCACTGATATCCAGAGACCTTGATATCCAGAGACCCCATCCTCTTCTAATTGACAGCAAGGACCACAACCAACCAGATAATATTTGTGCATGGGAGCATCAAAAGAATAAAATGCTTCCTGAAGTTTCTGCTGACTCTCAACAGAATATTCTCTCTTGCATTCATTCATCAAGCTTGCATAGTCATCAAAGCCTGAAGGAGTTTTGGGTTGCAGCCATATTGTAAATGAACCCATACCTGTTATTATGTAGTGTGAGACATTTAAGTAGTATCCAGATTGCTGAGGATAACGGCTCTTCCATTTGTGCTGTAATAAAACACCTATTGATTTTAATGGTACCATTCAAACAGCACTTACTACTTGACATGAATAAGAATTGTACAATCTGGATACATTCAGTTTCCTGGAAATGTTGTACTTCATTGCCCTCTGATATACTCCAATTCTTTGTTTCAAATTCAGTTAGTTTTTTTAAAACAACAACAAATCCCCCAATTTCCTCATTTTTATCCACACCATAAATTTTAACTGGGTATGTCAATATTGCCTCTATGAGGATAATTTATTTAGATTTACAAGGGCTAAGGCTCAAAAAATACTTACATCCTTAAGAGTTTTAGAAAATAATTTTGTTCAAAAGGTATCAACTATATGGTTCTTTTTGGAAAATGAGACTAATGACTGGTTTTGTTGTAGTAAGAAACAAGTATTCGAGATGAGATTAAACAGTGGTGGGATTCATTTTTTTTTTTTACTATCGGTTCTGCGGACATGGCTTGGATGGTATGGAAGGGGAAGGATACTGTAAAGTCTCCAGTTAGAGGCAGTATTTGCCGGTTCTCTGAACTACTCAAAAATTCAGCTACTGGTTCTCCAGAATTGGTCAGAACCTACTGAACATCACCTCTGAGATTAATGTCAACTCATAAAATATTTTGATTGTCTTTTTAGAGTTATCAATAGAAAGAGAGGGGGAAGCAGTGCACTGGCTTGCAAACCAAAACTGCATTCCATAAATACTATCTTTTCAAAGATAGTAACTAGGTGACTGAAGTTTCTGCTATGCAAAATTCTAACTGGAGACCATGATTGATGACTCTTGGCTATGGATGTGTCCCATTGGAGAATATTAATAAAGACACACCCAGGCAGTGCCAGACAGTTTAACTCCCAATAAATCCTTTTTAAGTTGTGGAAGTTTGGCTCGAGACTCATGGTTTAAATGAGGGTAACTGCTGGAATCCTGACAGCTAATGTGTCTAACACAATGCCACAGATTATGGAACTATGAAACACAAAGATATGCACTGCATAGACAATTTCAAGAAGAACTTTACACTTAAGGTGAATGTGCACATTTAAATCCTTTCCTATGTCACACAATTCTATATGAGCAAAAATTCTTGTCATGCCTCCTGAGTCATGTGCTAATTTTACTTGTGGTGTTGTTTATATAAATAGACTGCAATGTGAACTGATACAAAGCCAACAAAACTTCATTTGGTTATATGGTTTAACTCTAAATTTTTGGTGTAATTTGGAATTAAAAGTGAATGTACCAAGTTGGAAAAAAGAAAGAAGAAGTTTGCCTCCAAGTTTGCCTTTCCATTGGAAACATATGTAAGCAGAAACAAAGAAGGGAACATTTTGTTCTTTGGATGTTCTCTTGTTTGCCTAGTCAACATTTGACTGCAAATTTACAGACAGACATGGTACTACTTGTAAACTTGAAGGCAATTGAACTAGGAGCAGTTGATAATCAGAAATGTTTAGGTATTGTTAAGGAGTAAGACTTGTGGATCTCATGGAAAGTGAAGTGGCTGTGTCTGGACATTCATGAAGAGGCAGCCAGAGGGAGCACTGAAAGCAACCACACAAGTCTTCAAAAAGATGTAGCTGCTTTAATGATCTCATGATGCATTCATACTAACATACAGTGTGAAACCCTGCCCTTGAATGCTATTTAGATCCCTACAGATGCTGAAGAATTTCTGAGGATAGCCAAGACTGAGATCACCTTTGATCTCTGAATTTGATATTAAGTTGTAATCAGTTTCTATCTCATTTTAGTTGTTCACTGATTTTCAATTAGGAAAAGAACTAATGCTTTGGGGATTTTCTGTGAAAGGTGGATCAGAAACATTGTACCGAAAGATCAAAAATATATGATGCCTGCCTACATTGTCTCATATATATTCTTTCAAATGCATTTCCATATTTGATTACAAATATATCTCATTATATTCATTCTCCACATTCATTATCTTCCAGAAATATTTGTCATTTAATTACTTAATCAAGTCTGCATTTCCCTACTCCCTGAGAGGTAGAAGGCATACCTTTTTAAATACATAATTTTTTTGTTTTTATATACTCATTCAGGACTGAAGGCTCTTATCTTTCCTTCTTTGTTGAAGAATAAATTGAAACAGTGTCTCCAAAACAGCATCAATGTTTCCCCTAATAAAAATGTCAGGGGAGGAACATTTCATAAAAGATTTACCTGGCTTTTAAAAAGGTATAATGGGAAGATATTTCATTTGGTTTTGTTTCCAAAAGAAATATGACCCTGGTTTTTAAAGAGCTCTGTAATTCTTCCTGATTGAAGATTATCAACTAGAAAAACATCTCAAGGTAACTTTCTAGCAGGTCCACCACTACAAAAAAATTAAGAGTGAGGACTTAGAGAATAATGTTTTTAGGATGTTATAAACCAAATCATAACCATGTGTTATCATACAAACTGAAGCTTCTATTCAGATCTTACATCAAGAATATAGATTAAATTTGAGTGATACAAGTCTAACACCAGGAAACTGAATCTAAGTCTCAGGGCTGTAGATGTTTTGAGGATGAAGCTACTCCTAAATGAGATTATAACAGGTGTTGACAAGGAAGGCAGACAGGCAAAAATCTGATTGCAAGTACACAAGTGAGTGGATGGATGAGGAGACTCAAACTCATTGGTAGCCTCACACTACATTGAACAAGGACATACATTCAATTTTGCAGCTGATATAGACTGCTGGATGAGCAGGCAGAAAAACAGCTAGGGAAGTTATTGAAGCCTGGGAAACAGGCCTCTCATCAGTCAACAGGAGTGCTGATTTACAAATGCTTCTGTTCGTGACCAAATTGGGTGATGACCAGAATTTTTGCTTCTGTTTTGCTTCTGGTAATGAATAGATCTTTGGGTGGTGACCAAGTGTTATAGGTGAAAATTTGGTTATTACATCTGAGAATGTGAAGAGCTGAACTGAAGCCATTTTGTGTTCGCAGTCTGAACTTTTGAAGCTCAGAACATTTATGTAATGTGTTTTCTGCTAGAAATAATACAAGATTGTAAAACTATGTATTTGGCATAAGTTAGAGGTAAGTGCTGGGGTGTTCTGACATTAGATGTCATATTAAGATATATTAATGGTTTTCTTATAATCTGGTTTTTGAATAACAGAAAATCTGCCTATAATGAGAATGCTGGGAATTTTCCATGGAAGGTTGGAACTTTCTGATGAAATTGTTGCAAAATTTCCATATATGGAAACAGGAAGTGTTATGTAACCCTGTGATTTGATAAACCTATATAAGCTATATTCACTAAATGGAAGTGTCTCCTTTTCTCCTAAACATGGTTTTGGAGTAAGGGGGTCCATACTGCAGTATTTTCCCTAATAAAGCATCCTATGGATCAGATGATCAAAAGTCTGTTGATTTATTTTTATGAACTTCTCACAATTTTGGCAAGCCAGCCAGGAGATAGACGTTTTTTTCTTCCTTTGGACAGATGATTTTTCAGGACTGCAATGGCGCTTCTCCACTGGGTTTGTGGAGGCAATTGCTGGATTTTCTGCCCAAAGGAGGGGAAATCGCTCTTAAGTCTTGACTGATAATCTGTGATTGTAGGCGCTTGGAACGGCCAAAGTTTGGTGCACTGGGGGCTCAGGTGAGCTGAATTAATAACTTTTAAATTAATTAGTAATTTAATTAGTAACTTTTAACATTGTGTTGCAACATTTCCTAAATTGCTTTGGGATTGTTTAGAGGGATCTAAATATGATATATGTTTGATGTGTGTGTGTGAGTCTACACTGTTTTTTCTTTTCTCTTTTCTCCCTGTCATATTTTGTGTTAAGAGGGGGTTACACATTTTTTGTTCAACAAGAACAAGATGTTTGTAAAGTCCCAGAGTTCTCTCTCCTTTTGGAGAGCTGGTTCAGCTTTTGGCTGCTGGTATGTAAGTATTAACCCCTGGATGAGTGACACAGATTGTACTTTGTGTGGCTGGAATGGCTGAATCATTAAACTGTCTAAATTTGGAGAGTGTATTGAAATGTGTATTGGTTTGAATGCTTTAAAAGCTGTGTTAAACAACTAACTATTGACTCTTTGTATTGTCTCTTTTAATGCTGCGTTGAAGAGTTAAAAAGGTTAGATGCACCAGATGATTTATGTTGATCTGTGATATGTGGAAGGATCCTTTCCCCTCTTAGTAAGAGATTTTATTAAGGAATATGTTAGCTGTTTATGCTCTCTTTCCATGTAATTTGTGCCAGATGTTTCAGATGCAGCTGAGGGGGAGAATTAAGGGGGGCTGTTTCACAGTGCAGAGGATTGAAATATGAGCTATGTTTCTGTGAGAGGGAGTTGAAGGATTTTATATTTGGAATAGTTATAAAATTTAAGGCAAAGAAATTTTATTCACTGTGTAAAATGTCTAATAGTCTTACAGTTGTGTTACTTACTTCCTCTGTTTTGTGGAATTATAAGCGGTCTATGCTGTGGTTGCAAAGTGTTCCGATAAAAAATTTGTTCATGGTTTAAACATTTAATTTTTTGTGGAGTTGCAGCATATTTTGGATTATTTGTTTACTCCAGAAGAGATATAGATACTCTAGTAGTATAGTCTACTGCAGGAAATACCTGATGATATACTGGTTGGAATAGTCAGGGCAGTTTAGTATAAGGTATTAAAACTAATGTGCCATAAAGGTGGAATCTGGTTAGAGTTTTTTTTTAGATAAGTCACTTAAAAGATGAATCGCCGCTAAATTCTTGAATAGAATTAGGGATAGTTTAAAAAAGTATTCTGTTTTTGCTTCAGAGACACCAGAATACTAAGCGTTAAATGAAATTGTAGTTTGTGACAGAGGCCATGAAAGTTGTGATGTAATGAAGTCTTGTCAGTTAATTAATGTTTTCTGTGTTTGAAGAAGTTAGAGAGAGAGCATAGATTATAAGTCAGATGGACTTGGACTTGTAATAGTTAATAATAATCACAAGATTTGGAGCTTCATATTCATATTAATCTACTGGAAGTAGATGGAAGCATCCATAGAAGGGGAGAGAACAGAATTTATTTCCTGGAACAGAAATAGCTGCTAAAAAAGTAAGCAGTGTTTTACTTGTAGCATTTTTTGAGAAATTTGCCCGGATAAGCAGAGAATGCAGCAGAGACTGTATACCTTAACTGAAGATTAGGGGGGTCAAAGGCTTTTAACATTTGCATCTCATTGGGGTTTTTTAGTGAGACTTGAGGAAAACAATTGTGTTTTCCTAATAGATACTGTAGCCAGAATTTCTTTAAAGTTACCTGAGGGTATTACCCAGGTAGGGAAAACTATGGTGTATCTTGTGTTAAGGGAGAGCCTTTTGATGTTGCTATTGTTGAAAATGTGTCTCTAAAAGGAGGACACTCTGAGAAAACATTGGATGTTATGTATATACCTGAAACAGGTATGAACCTTTTAGGATTAGATGCTTTGTCCTAATTAGGTTGTGAGCTTATCTTTCTGAAGATAAGTGTACTGTTCATTTATTGACTGATGAACAGGATAGATTTATAGATCCCATAGTGTGGGAAGTGGAAGAGAATAGAGGTGTTTTGAATATTGCACCCGTGGAGGTGATATCAAGCCAGTGAGGTGGAAGCAATGTGATATTTTCCTGAAGGGATATGTGGCTTGAAGCCAGTGAAAGAATCCCTGTTAGGGGATAGGCTAATTGAGCCTGTGATGTTACCATACAATATAGTTATGTTACCTGTAGAGAATCCTGATGGTTTTTGATGTCTAGTGGTTGGTTTCATATAATCACTTGGTGATTATTATGCCAGACCCCTATACGTTGTTAAGGGGAATTCCATATGAATACAGGTATTTTAGTGTGATAGATTTGAAAGATGCTTGGACTTGCCCAGTAGTGAGGGCTGGTCCAGATACACATCAAACCTGACAGTATCGATGGTGTGTTTTACCAAAAAGAGGGTTCTTAGAAAGCCGTAGTTTGTTTGAACAAGCGTAGAGCAGGTCCTTGGGGGTTCTGAACACCTGTGGGTATAAAGGTGTTACAGTATGGGAATGATTTGTTGGTATTAGGTGAGAAGAAGAGAGTTGTTGACAAAGGTGTAAATGCTTTGTTAGATTTCTTAGGACAATAGGGCCTGAGGGTTTTAAGGAAGGAATTGTAATATGTGGAGTCTGATTTAGGACATTTGATTAGATATGAAAGCAAGAGAATCAGTCCAGAGAGAGGATTGAGGGGATAGTTAGATAATCTATACCGAGAACTAAGAGAACTCTTGTGTTGAGTTTATCTGAGTTAAAAGAAACCTTTCCATTTGTTTGTAGCAGTGGAAGAGGTATAGCTAAAGGTGTTTGTTCTAGCTCAGGTGTGAGCTGGAAAGAAGAAACTTATAGCGTTTCTTTTTTGGTTGTCAATTGATGGATTTAATCGTGTGTGGTTGGCCATTGTGTATATAGCTGCTATGGCTATATTTGTGGGAGGAAATAGGAAGCTGACTTTTGGAAGTGCTTTAGTAGTAAGTGTTTTAATGCAGAAAGCATATGTGGCTTACATATGTTAGATTTTTAAAACTATTTTATTGTCAAGGAGGATTTGTTTCGTTCAACTGACAGAAGTTTAAATTCAGCTGAATTCCTTTTGGGAGAGAGACAGGAATGGGAAGATATAGAACAATACATGATTGTACTGAAGTTCTAAATTTACAGACAAAGGTGAGAGAGGATTTGGAAGATAGCCCAATAAGGGGAGGTATTAATTTGTTTATTGATGGATCTTTTCAAAGTGTAGAATGCTTATCTGTTGAGTATTCTATTAGGTGTGTGAAGTGTTTGCTTTAGTTCAAGCTTTGAAACTTCTAGAAAATGAAGTGGGGAAGCAGTGGCTTAGGTTATGGAATATTTGGCTATAGTATATGTTGAAGCTAGTAAGAAGAGAAGTTTTCCAAACAGATTTTGGGAAATAGATCAGCAGATGAGGCTTATGAATGCATGTATAGATGCATGTACGAGAGAAGTGCCGATAATGGTTTTAGTTCCTGTTTTGCAATGGGATGTAAAACCAGGTTTCACTGATGAAGAAGAGAAACAGATGACGTTAGAGAATGTAGAGTATGTAGATTGGAAATGGTTAATAGAGATTACAGATAGTTAATAAATCTATTATGAGAGACATAACAGAGAAGGTACAGGAGGATACTCATTGGGGAACACAAGTATTTGTAGATTTTGTGAAGAGAAAATATATTTGTAGAGGTATGTATACAATAGTTATGCAAGTGAGTAGAAAATGCATACGTTGTGTGTAAATGCATATAATCCTGACGGAAGAAAGAGATTTAGCTATTTGGCCATTTTAAAGAATATAAGTTGATTGTACTGTAATGTCAGCAGTGGGTACTTTTGAAATATCTGTTGGTAATTGTTGAATAATTGACTGGATGGGTGGACACTTTTCTGTGTGCGAGAGCGAATGCATAAATGACTGTGCAGTTAATATTGGAACAGAGATAGATAGATAGATAGATAGATAGATAGATAGATAGATAGATAGATAGATAGATAGATAGATAGATA
>BLBF01000016.1:2602705-2654022 GCA_015471245.1 Laticauda colubrina
ATAGATAGATAGATAGATAGATAGATAGATAGATAGATAGATAGATATGCATTGATAGTGCATTTATAGTGATAGAGGTACACATTTTACTTTTCATGTGGTAAAAGGGTATAAGGAAAAAAATGGAAATGAATTGGTGATAGACACATTGGGCCTTTTTCCTCAGGTAGGGTGAAGAATGAGAACTATAAGACAATACATTAAATAAATTAATGTTAGAACTTTGATTACCCTGGATGAAATGTTTACCTCTAAGTCTATTGTGAGTGCGTACTTGTTTGAGAAAAGATGTTGAAATTTTACTGTATGAAATGATGTGTGGAACACCTTATACTGGAAGTGTGGGTTTGTCTAGAATTGTACTTGAAGATATATTTTTTTAGAAAATAAATACAGGGTCTGGCCTAGTGTTTTTCTCTTTTAAGGTCTGCAGGACGTTTTGTGCAAACATCATTGTTTGATTTCCAAATGCATGATTTTAAGAATGGAGACTGGGTCCTGATAAAGCAGTGGAGAGCTTTGGGGAAGCTGAGGCCTATCAGGGAAGGACCATTACAAGTACTGTTGACTACAGAGTCTGCTATATGGACATGTGAGTGAGGTTGGACACATCATTCGTATGTGCAGGGATTTGTGGATCCAGTTCCTGTTTCCAGTGGAAGCAAGTTTCAGAAGGACTGGACTTTTTATTTTCTATTTCTTTAAGATAGTGGGGATAGATAATTACATATCTAGTTTAGCTTAGGTTTGTGGAACTTTGGGATATATTGTTAATTATTTGGTTGAATGTAATACATTTTTCTTGTATTGTCGATCATTTTAAGACATGAAATAATAGATTGTTGTACATAGGTATTGTTCTGTATAAAATGGTATACTCCAAATGTCTCAAATGTGATTGGCCAGAAAGGCCTGCATGGGATTGGTTCACTAAGAACCAATCCAGGAGAACCGCCGAAAAGCGGCAAAATCAAGTAACTGCCATTGGCTACAAGCCGGCAGGCAAGCTGTATATAAAGGCTGCCGCGGCTTGAGCCAAACCATTCTGTTGCTGTATATAGTTGAAATAAAGATATTGCTGTTGGAACCCGGTCTACCTCGTGTTTTTCCAGACGGAACACTGGCGATGAAGATGGGATCATCCTAAAACGTGAGACTGTGCACGCGGCGAATTGAAATCCAGGCTAGAAGCGATGGCCGGAAATAATGCACTGCTCGCACCCTTCAATCCCAATGAGGAGGATTGGGAATCCTACGTAGACCGTTTTCAAATGTATTTAGAAAGCAACGAGATGGAAGAGATTTCAGACCAGCGTAAGAGGGCTGTTTTCCTAACGCATTGTGGACCAACTGTGTTCAAATGGCCAAAGCATTGGCAAAACCCAGAGATGTAAAACAAATGACCTGGCCTGAACTCCAGAAAATGCTAAAGGCCCACTACGCACCAGTAGTGTCAAATCTCATCAAACGGCACGGGTTCTACCGAAGGGACCAAAAAGAAGGCGAGACCATCACTGACTTTGTGGCAGCCCTCCGACAACTGGGGGGAGTGTGCGAGTTCCTGAACTTAGATGAAGCCATGCGAGATCGACTGGTACTAGGCCTAAAATACTCTAATTTACAAAGTAAATTGCTAAATAAACCCAATATAACAGTGGCTGAAGCAATCACAGAAGCCACAGCCGCAGAAGCTGCGAAAAAGTCAGCGGCCACTATGAAGCAAATGAATGCGAATAACGACGAAACGATCCTAGCCAGAGGAAAGAAGCAAGTTCCTGCCACCACACATTATGAAGATTTTGACGAATCATCAGAATCAGAAGATGATGATGATGAGGTCCACCACCTGTACGCCAACAAAAAAAGGTGCAAAAAAAGAAACTGGTGGGAATGCGCCAGCTACGGAGGAAACCACCCTCGGGCCGATTGCAGATTCCTTGATGCCATCTGCCGAGCTTGCAAAAAGAGGGGACACATCAAGAAAGTCTGTAGGAATCGCAAAAATAAGAACCCTAACAGGTGCAGTAACTCTCCACCACAAACTGAATCGAAGCAAGCCAAGAGAAAGTGGGAGCACAACAAATGAGCCAGTAACCGAGAAAAGACCCATCAAACTGTCACTATCGGAAGCGCTCAGACGGAAAGCGGGAGAAAAGTCAAAATGATCGTAAAAATTGAAGGAAGCCCCTGTGAGATGGAAGTCGATTCAGGATCTTTCCTGTTAATGGTGTCTTGGGACACAATCAGACGACTGGTCCCAAATATCAAATTAAAAGAACTCCAGAAACAAAAATTAATTCTGAAGGACTATCAAGGGAATTGAATCCCTGTGGTAGGTCTAGAACATTTCCGAGTCACCTACAAGCAGCACGTTGAAGTCCTGCCTCTAACAATAGTCGACAGAGACTGACCCAGCCTCCTGGGCATTGAATGGTTCACACCATTGGGCATCGGAATGACCGGAGTGAGCCGAGTAGCCGCAACCGACTGGGAAGAAAAACCTGATTCACAAGTTCCAGGACATTTTCGATGACACCCTAGGCAGGTACCAGAGGACCCCAATTTCCTTCAGTTTAGACCCCCAGGTGGCCCCTAGAAGGTTAAAAGCCAGACGAGTTCCCTTTGTGTTAAAAGCAAAAATAGAGAAACAATTAAATAAATTAATTGACCAAGGGGTCTTAGAACCTATTGACCATGCTAGGTGGGAGACACCAATAGTAACACCGGTTAAACCTGATGGGTCGGTACGCATCTGTGGAGACTACAAGGCTGCCCTGAACCATGCGCTACAACAAAGCGCATACCCTGTGCTAGTCGTACAACATTTATTACACTCACTCAGGGGAGGAAAATTTTTTGCCAAGCTTGATTTAGCACAAGCATACCAACAGCTTCCAGTAGACCCATTAACGGCCGAGGCACAGACAATAGTAACTCACAGAGGGTCATTCAAATATAACAGACTTCAATTTGGAGTAAGCGCTGCCCCAGGCGTTTTCCAAAGCCTCATGGAACGTCTATTAAATGGAATAAAAGGGGTCGTACCATATTTTGACGACGTCCTAATTTCGGCTAAAGATACGACCCAACTAGAAAAAAGACTAAGAGAAGTGCTAACAATATTTAGAGAATCCGGCCTGAAAGTTAAAAAGGAAAAATGCTGCTTAATGACTGATCACGTCGAATTTCTGGGCTACTTAATTGATGGAAAGGGTATACACCCTACAGAAAAAAAGGTCAAGGCTATTAGAGATGCACCACAACCAAAAAACAAAACGGAATTGGAGGCATTTTGGGGTCTAAAAAACTTCTATAACGTATTCCTCCCCCACAAAGCAACGATAGCAGAACCATTACACCATTTGCTGGATAAGAAAACTTATTGGACTTGGTCATAGAGAACAAAAGGCATTCCAGAGAATAAAAAATTTATTAACCTCAGACACCGTTCTTATCCAGTTTAGTAACACATTTTCATTGACGGTCACCTGCGACGCCTCACCGTTTGGAGTTGGTGCCATCCTGAGCCACCAATTGCCTGATGGGAGAGAGGCACCAATCGCCTATTACTCAAAAACTCTTTCTAAAGCAGAACGCAACTATAGTCAACAAACAGAGAAGCCCTGGCAATTGTCGCTGGAGTGAAACGTTTTCACGAGTATCTCTATGGAAGAACATTTTCCATTGTAACTGACCATAAACTGTTACTAGGAATTCTGGCGGGAAACAAACCTACACTGAACATTTTGTCCCCGCGAATGACTAAATGGTCAGAATTCCTAGCAGCATACTCTTACACATTGACACATCGACCCGGGAAACAAATCTCCCATGTAGACGCATTAAGTCGAACACCGCTGCCAATGACAGAGGAAGACCCGGCACCAACAATGACCACCCTGCAAATAGAAACATGCCCCGAACTGCCAATAACTGCAAACGATGTCGCCAGAACCACCGCCAAGGACCCAGTGACTGCCCGCATTTTAAATTGGGTAGGTAAAGGCTGGCCGGAAAACCAAAAAATTGAAAACTTTAAACCTTTCCAGACCAGACAGACTGAACTTTCAATTCAAAAATTATTGTGGGGTGATCGAGTTGTAATTCCTGCTAGATTACAAACTAGAGTGTTGGGCATGCTTCATGAGGGCCACCCTGGTATTGTAAAAATGAAAAGCCTAGCTAGGAGCTATGTCTGGTGGCCTGGTTTAGATAAGGATATTGAATACTGGGTTGCTACTTGCACTAAATGCCAGAAAACCAGACCTTCCCCACCACAAGCACCCATAAGGGACTGGGAGACCCCACAAGGCCCCTGGTCTCAGATCCATACTGACTTCGCAGGTCCTACTAGGGGGCATACCTTTTTGATTGTCGTAGATGCATACTCAAATTGGTTGGAAGTTGTAGTAATGTCATCTATGACAACCGATGCGGTCATTAAACAACTCAACAAACTATTCGTAACCCATGGATTGCCAGACGTCCTAGTGTCCGACAACGGGCCTCAACTAACTGCTATACAATTTGAGCAGTACCTAGCCTCCCTAGGTATACGCCATGCACTAACCATGCCGGCCCACCCGGCAGCAAATGGTAGGGCCAAGAGAATGGTCAGGTTTACTAAAGAAGGTTTAGAAAAAATGGACCTCGGGGATGTCCAGGATAAAATTAACCGTCTACTCACCCTCCAACATATCACCCCCAGCACTGCAACTAACAAGAGCCCAGCAGAATTGTTAATGGGGAGAAAACTTAGGTCACAATTAGATAGGTTACATCCAAACTACACTTTGGAAAGACCCCCCCCCCAATTCCTCCAGCCGTTTCCACACGTTTGAAATCGGTGACCTAGTCTATGCAAAAAATTTCACCGGGGACCCGCTATGGCTTCCAGCCACAATCACACAAATAACAGCCCCCCGGTCCTACCGCCTAACCGTAGACGATGGAAGGGAATGGAAGCGGCACATAGACCAGCTTCGTTCGAAATATTGAACGAAATAGAAATACACAACCCCAAATAATAAAAATCGATGAAAACAAAACCAAAGAGGGGGGGGGAAATACAAGAAAATAATCATAAAGAACTTTTTAAAATAAATCCAGAACATCTAACCAATCAAAAAGAGCAAAAAGAACACTTACGGTTAGATGAGGCTTGCAGGAAAAATCCAGATGAAGAGAAGCCTGTCCTGGAAGGGGCCAGCCAAGCCAGCTCGACCTGCCCAGGAAAGCCAGGAGGGAGTGGCAAAACCACCGGCCTGAGCAACTCAAGCGGTAGCAAAATGGCTGACTCACCCTTCCAGGCGGTTCCATGGAGAAGAGCCGGAGAGACAGCAACCCCATCTGAACCGGTTGAAGTCTCCAGCAAAAATAAACCATGCAAGTCCAGTAGAGTCAGAAGAAGTCCCACCTACCTGTGTGACTATGTCACCCGCGTAGGACTAAACTAAGGGGGGAGGGATGTTCTGTATAAAATGGTATACTCCAAATGTCTCAAATGTGATTGGCCAGAAAGGCCTGCATGGGATTGGTTCACTAAGAACCAATCCAGGAGAACCGCCGAAAGGCGGCAAAATCAAGTAACTGCCATTGGCTACAAGCCGGCATGCAAGCCGTATATAAAGGCTGCCGTGGCTTGAACCAAACCATTCCGTTGCTGGATATAGTTGAAATAAAGACATTGCTGTTGGAACCCGGTCTACCTCGCGTTTTTCCGGACGGAACAGGTATTGTGTCCTCTGAGTGCAGAAGAAGATAAAGAAGTGAATGTAAGTCCCCAAAGACTGGTTGCAAGTTTTGAAGTGTAAAACTACATATGTTAAAGTGGGTGGGGGCCTCGTCCCTTTGTGAATATGATGTGGATAGTGATTATTGCCTTATAGAATATGAAGGGCAGATATCACTAAACACTAAACATTAGTGTTTAATGATGCTTCTTTCACAGAATGTGATGATATGTAAGCTGTGTTTCCACTGTTGTAAGGCAAAACCTGAAGCAAAACATAAAACCTTTAGTAAGCAGGAAGTTAGGCTTATATTGCGAGAGCCTGATGGAAATTTTCAGGTGTAAATTAGTTACAAAAGAAAAATGGTGGATTTGTTATTGGTGAAAATTTGGTTCTTACACCTGAGAATGTGAAGAGCTGAACTGAAGCCATTTTGTGTTCACAGTCTGAACTTTTGAAACTCAGAACCTTTATGTAATGTGTTTTCTACTAGAAATAATACAAGATTGCAAAACTGTGTAATTGGCATAAGTTAGAGGCATGTGCTGAAGCACTCTGACATTAGATGTCACATTAAGATATATTAATGGTTTTCTTTTAATCTTCTGGAATTTGAATAACAGGAAATTTGACTATAATGAGAATGTTGGGAGCTTTCCATGGAAGGTTTGAACTTTCTGATGAAAATGTTGCATAACTTCCATATATGGAAAACAGGAAGTGTTATGTAATCATGTGATTTGATAAACCTATATAAGCTATATTCACTAAATGGAAGTGTCTCCTTTTCTCCTAAACATGGTTTTGGAGTAAGGGGGTCCATACTGCAGTATTTTCCCTAATAAAGCATCCTATGGATCAGATGATCAAAAGTCTGTTGATTCATTTTTATGAACTTCTCACACCAAGCATACCCGAAAATCACCATGGTGATTTTTCCTGCTGTGGTGATTTCCCCTTTGGTGTCATATTTTTTTGGGGTCTGTATGTGCAGACTGTCGTGCTTCTGGTCACAACCAAATCGGGTTGCAATCGTAGTCCTGGAACAGATTACAGTTGCGACCCAAGGTTTCACAGTACTTAATAGTTGAGGGCTTGGCAGCACAAGGAAATAACTGCCAATGACTTAATAGCCAGCCATTTGTTCTGACCCAAACCTGGTTCCAAGAGAGTAAACACAAGACAAAGATAGCAGCACAACCTTTTACTGTTTCATTTACGAATCCTGTTTCTTCGCAGATAAAAGGCTGCTTCCAACTAATTAGCTCTGACAAGGAAGAGCCTTGCCAAGTTTTTGCAAGGCTGCCAAGGACAACAGATAAAGTTCCGAAACAATAAATCAAAGGGTCTCCAAACACCAATTCAGATATTCCTAATGTCCACCAGGTTCGAGTCTCAAAATTCTTTGCCTTCTGCAAAAAAACTGCAGTTTCTCAGCTGGTTTTTATCTCTTAAGGGAGGGGCCATGACTTTGCAGCCTTACTCCTGAGTTGCCCATGGTGCTGCAGCTGCTCTTTTCTTTGAGCAGCCCTGCGCACACATGCTCTGGGCACAGGCTCCTTGGGGGCCTCTTCATCACTGCTGCCATCCTCCACAATCTCCAAAGGTATCATTCCACTCCCTGATGGTCCTGGCCCCATCCCTGCATCATATGCAGGCCCCTCATCTGAGTCCTCATTCTCCAAGACCTCAGCCATCCACACCTGCTGCCAGTGAACCACAACACCATCAACACCCCAATCAACAAGTAAAAAGTCGCACACAACCAGATTCCACATAAATACTATGCAGGGTGTTGACAAGGAAGGCAGACAGGCCAAAAAAAGAAAAGAAAAAGAAAAATAGCCCAAAACACACACTCTGCTAGAGAGAAGTTCCTGGAAAATGGACTCCAGCACAAGTCCAAAAGCTCAGTACACTAAACTTCTGCTCCTAGTGCCTCACTCTGATTGAATCCTAATGAATATGCACCCGCTTGCCTTGAACTTTCATTTCTCTGATATGCTTCTTACATGTTATGGGATAAAAATGCAAAGAGGACTTTATGACTTAGCTATGATCCACATACAGGTTATTCTCCTTTTAGTTGCTGAGCAAATTGGTGATCCTGCAAATATTTTTTTCAATTATATTTGAAGAAATGCAAGGAGTAAAGAACAAAGAAATGATCACATGCATAAAGAAAGCCTACTGTCAAAATGAGGAATTGGATCAAATGCAAATTATCTTCCTTTAACTGTCTTGGTTACATTATACATTTTAATGCAGCATTTAGGATACTTAAAACAATGTTGATGCATGTACTCTATCACTTCTAAAAATGCACCATATTATAAACCATAATTAGCGGTGCCTAGGGAATTAAGTAGAGCCATTATTCCATGCACTGTTAGCACCCATTTAACAGATTTTATTTTTCCTTTCAGAAAATGTTCTTTAAATCCTGAGCGTTATTTAAAAGGAGAAAGACCAGACCATTGTATTCAGCTTTTATTTTTAGTTCCTTTTTTCTTTTTTGCTCATAGAACTCGTGTGAAATTTTAAGAGAACAAAAGTCTGAGAAAAAGTCATGGGATTCAGTGACCACATGCAACAGAGATAATTTCTTTTAAAAACTATGGCCTAATTGCTAAAATTATGTGTATCTATATTAATACACTACAATATGGAAAAGACCTTCTAAATGATAAAGACAAGCCCAAATTACTCAATTAGTCAGAATAAATAGCATGAATGAGGCTGTTATTAGCTCTGCATTTTACAACAAAGGATTCAAATAATTCTATTGGAGAATGCTGGAAAACAATGTTGGAATAATTTCAGAATTAAATTCATGAAATAGTTTTCACAATCTTTGTGGAAGAAACTTCAGTATAAGACTATTTCTTGTTCTTATTATCATATTGTGTCTCTCCATTTACATTCAACAATAATTTCAAACTATTTACAGGAAGGTGAACACTCCTTGACATCTGAAGCCAAGAACATGTGACAAGAACAGAATCTAACAGAAAATACCAGCTATGGGAGTACCAGTCTTCAAGAGAAATCTAATCCTTTTTGGCTGACATGGTTCTTCCCAACATCTCAATTTTTTAAGACAAGAAATACACCTAGAGAAATATTTTTCAGTTATTTAACTAACCTCCCCACACATACAATGTGGACGAAGAGGAGTGTGATGCTACAATTCCAACTGTACCCTCTTTGAGATGTTTATAAACATATTACTATTTTCAGAGGAACAAGGTTACAAAGCTGGCAAATGAACACAATACAGGTTTTTTGTTTTTTTAAATCTCTTTTAGGAAGTGTTCACAAAACACAGCTATATTCTCTCAACAGACCTCTCTTTTCCATCAGAAGCCGAGCCAGGGGTTAGACTGCAAGACGAGGCCCACAAATGTTCAACTTCAAATCCATGGGATCTATGAAAGCTAAGTTGGTTGGTTATTCTGAGGATGGTTATTCTTAGGATAAAATTTGAGGAAGGGACATTATATTGTGTTCCCATAGATAATAAGGACTACAAATCATAAACATGAGAAGATTGTAGGGGAAAAATACAGAACTACAAGAAAGCTTCCTGACAACTCACATAGCCTTTTAAATTAATTAAGTGAATAGAGCTGCTCTTTGGTTTAACCCAAATTGTCTGCCAGTCAAAAGAAAGAGGTAGGCTACATTCGTCGACCATAAATTGATGAACCTGACAAGTCAGTAAAATGCATGGGATATTTCACTAAATATTAAGAAACTTCCTCTGAATAACTGAAACACAAAGTGTTAAGTGTTAGATTAAATATAAAGGCAGGTAAAAATGAAAGTAAAGGATCCCCTCGCACATATGTGCTAGTTGTTTCTGGCTCTAGGGTGCTCATCTCCATTTCAAAGCCAAGGAAGAGCCAGCACTGTCCGAAGACGTCTCCATGGTCCTGTGGCCAGCATGACTAAATGCCAAAGGCACACGGGAATGTTGTTACCTTCCCACCAAAGATGGTCCCTATTTTTCTACTTGCATTTTTACATGCTTTCAAACTGCTAGGTTGGCAGAAGCTGGGACAAATAGCGGGAGCTCACTCTGTTACGTGGTGCTAGAGATTCAAACCACCAAACTGCCAACCTTTTTGATCAACAAGCTCACGTCTTAGCCACTGAGCCATTGCGTCCCTAATAGAAAGTCAGGATACAAATTCAATAATAAATAAAACTAAATGTTTGCTCCCTTTCAATAAAACAGAAATAATCAGTATTTTTCCTCATCTGAAGAAGAGGACTCTGGAAATCATTAAGATCTATGAGTTTGTTCCTAAAGTATAATTTCAAGAATTTTTACTCTTCCCTCTTCGTTGGAACATTAGATCACTGTGAAGGCTTCATCAAATACTGTGCATCATATATCATACAATGCACTATATTATCTACCCCTATGGACAGGGTACTGTCCAAGCTGCTTTAGAGGGAGAAGTACAGGTTATGAGAAAATTCATATCATTTTCTTTTTGCATTGATTCAGTATTTGCTATAATGTCTAGCTCCAGTCTCAGGATAACATCCTGGAAATCTGATGCTACTTTTGCAACAATTCCTCAGTCTCCTGCACATTCCAAGTCCAAAGATTTCTCACCACCTTCTATTCCTTTGCCCATATTAGCCCTATGTTGGTCACCCACTCTTTCTTTCTCATGTCCATTATAAGCAAGCAAAATGGAAGGAGGAGAGGAGACTTCTAGACATGATGATGTTCATAAGATCTGGGGTTATTTTTACTTTCCATTGGAGGAAGTAGGTAAAGATTTCTTTCCCCACTGTTTTGTGTATAACCTCTGTCTCCCTCCCTCCTCTCCCACTTTGCCTCCCTCTTCCTCCCTCCCTCCCCCTCTCCCTCCCTCCTCAATCTCTCTCTCCCTCCCTCTTCTCCCTCTCTCCCCCTCTCCCTTCCTCCTCAGTCTGTCTTCCTCCCTCCTCTCCGTCCCTCTCCCTCTCTCTCCCTTCCTCTTTCCCTCTCCCTCCCTCCTCTCTCTCTCCCCCTATTCTTTCCATTTGTTTGGGGACACATTCTTTTTTGCTACCAAATTGTCTACCTATTGACATATATTTCCTAAATGTTTTCTGGGTCTTCACCAGCAGCAACATCTGGCTTACCTTATCTGGACCAGGAAGTCGGTACTTAGATTGCAAACCAGCAGAAAACTGCCCTTTGAAAATGTTTGAAAGCTTTTAATAAGATGCAAAATGGTTCTATTGATACCTATAACTAGAAGAATAGGACTGTCTGCATACAGTTAATATTTCTGAATGTCATTATGATGCATCTCAAAGTAGGAAAATTACCCATGCAGAAATTTTCCTCATTATTCTACAATGTTATTTGATTTTTTTTTAAATAAAGTTATGTCTGGAGAATAGAATTTTATCAATAAACTTGCACTGAGAAATAATCAGTGTATATTCTTATATAACTGTCATATAACTGTCATTATCATATAACTGTCTACACGCATATGTGATATTCCATATTTTGATCAAATAGTCTTAGTGTTTCTTCTGAGTCTGGCTTCCACAACATTTTACATGCCTCTAGTAATGCATATGTATAAAAGCAGTCCCCTTATGGAAAAAAAATGATCAAAATGATTTTTTTTTAAAAAAAAGATAAGTTACTTCTGCTGACTAATTCATCTACAGGTACAGAGTAAACAGTGTTTTGGATTCAGTTGCACAAAATGTCATTTGGTGGACTGAAGGTCTGAATGGAGCTCCTGTTTGAAACTTTCATGGGTCTGTAGGCACCAAACCTCCTTTTTGGAATTCAATCAAGAATCCTGCACTACTCAAATTAGAAAAATAAACAAAATCTGTGCCCATATATATTTATAAACAATTTTATTGACAATTAGGGGACTGGAGGCTAAAACATATGATGATTGCTGGAATTGGGTTTGTCTAGTTTAATGAAAAGGAGGACTAGAGATTACATGATCAATATTTGAGGGGCTGTGACAAAGAAGAGGAAGTCAAACTACTCTCCAAAGGACCAGAGGGCAGGACAAGGAACGATGGATGGAAACTAATCAAGGAGTAATGCAATCTAGAACTAAGTAGAAATTTCCTGACAGTGAGAACAATTAACTAGTGGAATGGCTTGCCTTCAGAAGGTGTGGGAGTTCTTAGTGGGTGCTCTTAATACTGAAGAAAAGTATTAATTATAACTGTAAGCACAAATTATATGTACCTAGTCAACACACAGATGAAATGAAATGGTATTATTGTAAAATATAAAATACTTTAAAAAAAAATAACAATAAAAAAAATAAGTTTTGAGTGCTCCAACACTGGAGGTTTTCAAGAAGAAATTGGACAACTATTTCTCTGAAATTGAATATTGCCTCCTGCTTGAGCAGGGGGTTGGACTAGAAGACCTCCAAGGACCCTTCCGATTCTGTAATTCTGTTATTCTCCATTTTTAGAAGGACCTATCCAAACAACCAACGCCTGCATGTCTCACTTGTTCTTGACTTTTCCGCTCTTCAAAATGAATGGAATTTAGCTACAGTAAATGCATTTCTTCCCTTTGTATAGATGTCCAGGTGTTCTTCCTTCATAATGACTCGAGAGTGGCATAAAATAAATGAGACAAAACAATAAACCAGAATCTTTAAACCATAACTTGGTAATACTATCTTGCTATAGCCTAGAGCCCTTTACAACCTAACCTACTGAGGTTGATCAAAAATATTTTATGCCTGCCTCTACCATATTTATTTACTTTGTTAAAATTACTATAGTAAAGAACGACTGTTTTGTTTCTGCCTTTCTTGTCCAACCCACAAAGAAATTATTTCACTGCCTGGCAGACATCTGTCACATTTTCTTGCTTAGAGTGTTCTTTTTTCAGCTTTGCCCAGCTTAGTTTACTAAAAGATTCAAATCCCAAACATGGAAGGATGCTTAAAGACACCCAGTCACGATATATTTTATACCACTGTATCAGAATGAAGCTGAGGTTTCCTTTCATTTTTTGCTCATTGCCAAGAATTTCAGTCTTGGAGAGAAGCAGTCTTTTCTTCCATGTCAAATGTGCCTTCTCTATTTTTTTTTTTTTTTTTTTTGAGATGGAAGTAATTGAGTCTGTCATCTGCATCTCTGCAACCCAACAAGACAGACAAAGACTCCAGAGAGTAATTAGGACTGCAGAAAAAGCAATTACTACCAACCTGCCTTCCATGAGGACCTGTATCCTGCACCCTGAGTCAAAAAGAGGACTGTGAAAATATCTACGGTCCCCTCACATCCTGGACATAAAATGTTTCACAACTCCTTCCCTCAAAATGAGGCTATAGAGCACTGCACACCAGAACAACTAGACACAAGGACAGTTTTTTCCCAAATGCCATCACTCTGCTAAACAAATAATTCCCTCAACACTGTCAAATTATTTACTGAGTCCACACTACTATTACTATTCATCTTCTCATCACTCCTTATCACTCATCCCCTCCCACTTGTGACTGTATGACTTAACGTTGTCGCTTGTATCCTAATGATTTTTATTGACTGTTTCAATTTTTATTGACTGTTTATGATTTACTTCACTTTACTTTATTGTCATTGCACCTCGTACAATGAAATCAAACACCATTTTCAGTGTATACCATGACCATGACCATGAAAATAAACACACATCCTTCACCCTTCACACATTGAATTGGAAACCCCTGACACCACACCAACACTGCACTATACCACAGAATTCAAAAGAGTTACTGCCCTGGGATAGAAGCTGTTTGACTGCTTATCGTACCCTATGACTCTTATTAAGTGTTTGTACCTGATGATTCTTAACTCTTGACGAATGTATGTTTTCTTTTATGTACATTGAGAGCATTTTCACCAAGACAAATTCCTTGTGTGTCCAATCATACTTGGCCAATAAAGAATTCTATTCTATTCTATTCTATTCTATTCTATTCTATTCTATTCTATCATGGTATGTCACCATCATCCACCTTTCACTCTCCAAATCAATTAGGCTTCAGTGAAGGACACAATAATGTGTTTTGACTTGAAATACTCAGCAAAATATATTTTAAAAAAGGTAAATGGCCTTCTCCCCCTTTCTCCTAATGTTGGTATCTTTTCCATTTTTCCCCACTATTCACAACGCCATAAATTTAGACTGAAAGATGTTAGGAAAGTATCTTTATTTATTTTCTCGGAATCATAATGCACATTCATATGTTACACAAACACACAAATGAAGTTGAGGAACTGGAGAATTATGAGCAAGAATATGAGCTTTGTCCATGTTTGTTCAGCATTGGCCAGCTTGATTCATAGCAAAGTACTTTTGAAAGTGAGTATAAATCTTGAGATTCAAAAGGAAATTCTGGTTGCCATAATGTCAAAGTGAAAGCATGGAAAAGATTCACAAGTGGGAGAGGCAGAGAGACAAGAAGGAAGGAAGGAAATGGGAGAGGCAGAGAGACAAGAAAGAAGGAAGGAAGGAAGGAAGGAAGGAAGGAAGGAAGGAAGGAAGGAAGGATCATGCAGCAAGACAGAAAGAAACTTGCCAAGTTTTTATGTAATTCTGCCCTGAGGAAATTAAAGGATTCAAAAGCAATTTGTAATGCAATATGGCAAACCGCCGTTCAAGGAGATTAAAATGTAAAAAATCCAATAGATTTGCCCCTGGGAAAACAAGTGTATGAATCCCATTTAATAATATCCCTAACCCTAATTTTAGCAAGCTTGAAGTGCAACTAATATTTATGACACAGGAAAAACAAAACCTGTTCATTGTTATTTTTGCTGTGCTTTGCTTGATTCAAATGTGTATATTTGAAGATCACAAGCATGAATTGGTTTATTCCAGGAAGAACTGAGAATTGAATTTTTACACCTATGTAATCCAGGAATAGGAGAAGGAGATTAATATCAACCAATCTATGTTGCCTGAATTAATACACCTCCTGCAACACAATTATATTTTAGATTTTCCAAGATTCTGAATTTTGGAGTGTGGTACTCCAATCACAACTGCATTTAAAAAAATATGTGAAGAGTAAAGAAACCAGCATGCCTGCCTTTAAAAAGTGCTGCATACAAAGATGAGTATGACAAGGAAAAAGCAAACTTTCCTTGACTTATCAAAAATAAAATAATGTAAACGGATACAGAAATTACATACAATGAGCTCATTTAAAAAAAAAATGGAAGCAGCAGAAAACAAGACATAATGGTTTCAATATACAGAGGCAAATCTTCCACAGAGGAGAAAACATTTTAAGAAAAATGCATGAAAAAAATTACTTTGTGTAAGAGTTTCCCTTGAAGAATCTTTTGTGTTTCTTGGGATGGTTTTACTGTGTAATAGAACAGTGTAATAGAACAGTGTGATGAAAGGAAGGGACATCCAGCACGTGCCAAGAAAACACCATTTTCTAAAGCAAGGTTATTCTGAAAGGAAAATAAACCATCTGGTCAATACAGAGATTGTGTTGGCAAACAGCCTCAAGGAAGAGGCAAGAATCCTTTAGACTCACACCCTATAAATGTGACAACACTCATTCTATATAATTTGAATTGTCTCCCTTTTTCCTTCTCTCCATACTAAAGAAGCAGAATGTTTGTTTTTTTTTCTGACATAAATCCTGCCCTTTCTTATGCATTGTCGGTGATGTTGCAACATAAGTACAAAAGAGTAGACCTTGGGTTATGACATTATAAAACTCATTTCATTTTTTTAATCACTTCCTGAATAGGAATGAATCTCTAAGCCTTGGGCTTGTACTCTGTTGGACTCTTTCTCCTGAATGCTTCTCCTTTCTTGAATTGTCCATCATTGTTTGTTACCTCTGGGCAGTTTTGCTATCTTTGCTGAGTATTGTACATGTGATATGTAGAATTATACCTGTGAAAATTTAAAGGAATGGTAACACTATTTTAAACCTCTGTGTTAACCTAAGATAATTTACTGGAATATTATGTAAGAGTTTTCTATTTTTTATATAAAGGTTACATATTTTGTGTGTCATGCTGTCCAGTGTCATGTTAATGATGGAGATTACTGGAAATGGAAATGGGTAAACAGGTTAAGGAAACAGATGCTACAACAGGGGTGTTGCGTAGCTGGATACATAGCTGGATAGATTGTGAACCCAGGAAAGGGGCACAGATTATATATTTGAGCCTGTATATAAATCCCAGCCTTCCTGGGAACCATGCCTTCTGCCCAAGGGCAGAATTCCCTTTTGCAAAAGCTTCATAATAAAGCTCTCATTTACTGTTCACATGTCTCCAGTGTCTCCTGAATAGTTGATTTTTATCACAGTACACAAGGAATTTCCCTCACATTTTGAATCTTTTCCAAAGAAGCCATTTTAGTGGTTCTTGCAGGCATATTTGGTGGTTTAGCTAAAGGGATCACCCAAAGTGCCATGTTTAGCCCAGGTTTCAAAATTGATATTCTCAGAACATTCAAGCTCATATTTTCTACATTCAGGATGGAACTCAGTCTTGTCAAATATCTATTTATTTGTTCAAAAAAATGTATATGGGCGCACAACTCATTCACAGTAACTCTGGGCAGCTTACAAAAATAAAGTCCAAATACAACAGCCAATAAACCCTCATCCCCTGGGGACAACAATCAACCCAACCAGTTGATGAGCTCCATATCACACTGAGGTCCCCAGGCCCATTGGCAGAACTATGTCTTCAGGGCCTTGGAGAAGAGTGTCAAAATAGGGGCCAATCTGCAGGGATAATATTCCACAGACAGGGAGCCCCTATGGAGAAGGCCATTCTTCTTTCAATAGATAGACTTCCTTAGGAGAGAGGTCCAGAACATTCCCTGCCTCCTTATTCTGGTGGATGGGGTAGATATGACTGGGAAAAGATGGTCATTTAAATGTTTTATTTATTTATTTATTTGATTTGCCAATCCCTTACAAGATACAGGTATAAGAATAAACATAGTTTTGAATACATGAGATGGATACTTATAAGAAAAATAAAAAAGAAACAATAGGACAGAGATGGTAAGCATGACTGGTGAGGGTATGCATCACAGGCTTCTTAGGAAGGGGGTGAGGTCAATAGTAGACAGTCTAAGGTTAAAGTTTTTGGGGTTTGGGGAAGAAATCACAGAGCCAGGTAGAGTGTTCCAGACACTGACCACTCTGTTGCTGAAGTCGTATTCCCTGCAATCAAGTTTGGTGTGTTTAACCTTGAGTTTGTATCTATTGTGTGCTCTTTTATTGTTATGATTGAAGCTGAAGTAGTCATTGACAGGTAGGACATTGCAACGTATGATTTTATGTACTATATTTAGATTGGATCGAAGGTGGCACAGTTGTCTAGATTTTCTAGGTCTAGAGTTTCAAGAATGGATGGATAGGCAGCTGATTCTCAAAGCTGAATGTGGTGGAAGGAGGCTAAAATAAGTTTTTGGGTCTTCCCTGCATTTATCTTGCTGCCAGCACTCAGAATACCAGAACTAACTTTTAAAATTTGTGCAGGTGAAGTGAATAAGGTGGTGTTCTATTACTCAGAGCATCTCCGACTTTCAGAAAAGAGAAAAGACAAAAGTTTGATTATCGTAAACCAGTTGTTTATTCTGTTCAGCCATGAAGATTAAAAGAAAGTCCCATACTGTTTCTCCAGCTTTCCTATCATGTTTTTTAATTGAGAATGAGGGAAAAGAATACTTGCTTGTTTGATCTTGAAGAAAAATAAGGCAAATAAGAGTTCTAACTAAGAGTTCTCCTGAAATCAATTGGACAAGGTAAGTCACGTGTTTAAGAGCCACTGATTTGAGTTTAAATTTATTGTAGCTAAATCCAATCTAATGCAAATAAGCATCAATTGATTTTCTTTAATAACATCTTCAAAGAACTGTCTGGTGGAGGATCAGCCAGTATTGAAAAGAATCAGGCAAATGATTTGCTGAGCTCAAATTTTCTCATTTTTGGTGGAGCCCAGCAGATATAATTAGCTAATTTGATCAGGCATTTACTCAGTAGACTGTCAATGATGAAGGGGCAAGGGAAGGAATAGAGTAGAAATAACTAGAAGAAATAATAGCAAAAAAGTTTGAAAAGAACAATATGTCAGCTCCTGCTATTGACATTTTAAATAAGCCTAAATACCAACCATTTTCTCATTCTTCTGTGATTAAATCTCAAGACAATCTGCAATCAAGGCCTACTCAGAAAATGCAATTAAGCAAGCTTCCCCTTCTTAGGTTTTCATCTGCTAAATCCTGAATCCATTTCTTCCCCCTCCCTCTAGCAAATAAAGCAATTGTTAGGATTGGCCATTACTTCTGTTTTGACATGCCTTTCGTATAAATATGCAAAATTAAGTATCTATCACTGGAATTACCTTATGCATTCAAGGCCATAACCACAACTCTTGGCACAAATTTTATCATTCAGTGTTCTTCAACAGAAATCTATATTATGGATCCCTAGCGAATCACAATTCTATAGATATATCATTGTAATTCATTATGTTTGCACGTAGGAAAGCACAGATGCACTGAACACATGAACTCAAGATCTGTCAAGGTTTCTTATTTTTATACTCAAGATGCTGCTTTTTAAATCACCAGTAAGTCTAAATGAACCATGGCCCCAGCTATGAACCCAGCTGCATATTGGTGCAAGGAAGCAAACAGGGTTAAAGAGATGACAGGTTCAGTCCAGGGCAAGTGAACATTCATCAGGATTATTTATCAGCAGTTGGCTGAGAGATAGTCATTTGCAAGAAATGTAGGTGGTTAGTACCATGTATGGGAGAGGTATTTCTAACTCTTCTGAAGACTGAAAATGTTTGCTCCTTAAACACTAGGCACCCCCTAGGACAAAGGTCTTCAAACTTGGCAAGTTTAAGACTTGTGGACTTCAACTCCCAGAATTCCTGAGCTAACATGACTGGAGGAGAAATTCTGGGAGTTGAAGTCCATGAGTCTTAAAGCTGTCAAGTTTGAAGACCCCTGCCCTAGGTCAACTGGATAAGGAATTTTTGAGGGTTGTAAACCACATTTTCTTGGGAGAAGTGATGAAGTCAACATGACTTGGCACCCACCTGACTCCTATCTGTGCTGCCTCTTGTCTCCCACCCATTTTCTGGAATGAGCTCCCTCTTTCCTGGCAAAATGCCACTTCACTACCTCTTCCCCCTTCTCAAGGACCATCGCTTAGAGAAAGGAAGGGAAGGAGATATAGCTTAGTCCTCCTGTTGTCTGCTTATAATTTGTGTTTTAATTATGCCATCTTCCACCAACATCCAAATACCTAAGCGCTCAATAAACAAGCTCGTTGCACGCTAATGAACTGCTTTAAATAGCCCAAATGCTGCGATGGTCATCTCACAGCTGCACCAAGTACGATTAAATTAGCTTGTCTTTGTTGATACCTGAGCATGGTAAGCTAAAGATATGTCACATCTACAATCTCCTAACAACCAACTGTTAAAACAAAAGCTTAGAATCTCTTTGTCTGTGTTAGCGGAATTAATTGAACAAGCCAACTGGCAAGACGGTGCAGCAGTCCTAAGAAATGACACAACTGCTTCTTTTGAACAGACAGAAGTTAAAAGACTTGTTACTAAAGGGCAGTGAGTCCCATTCAGTAGTTAATTAGTACTTCTAGTGAACTGCACCATTAAGCACTGTAAACATAATTCCCAACCTGATCACTTTGTGACATACCTATCAGTAGGAAGTCAATTACAATGAATAGTAATATTGATTGCCCCATGTTAATTAAAACTGATAATCATTCCTGAAATTTAAAATATTTTTTAAATTTAAAAAAAATTTAAATGATTCACTAACCATTTATGTCAGATTTAATAGGAGTACATTACACATTATTATCACTTTAAGCAGTATGACTTTCCAGCAAATGAGTGTGCAAGCCTAAAGTCTGGGAGTGGAGTTTGAGCAGGGACTTTGAGAGGAAGATATACTCCCTATTTCCCATTCAGTTCACAGCATATATTTGGTTGAAGATGAGAGCTCAAGAAGGGAACAGGAAGAAAGTATAACTAGAAGTGTCCTAAGAAATAGAAATGACAGCACTGACCTCATTTATGATATACTTGCATTCCTGCTTACAAGATAAACATACAAAATGAAATGTCTATGTATATCCAAAAAGGCCAGCTCTGAAAAGGTGTAAAAGAATCATGAGAGGATAAGAAGAAGACCAAATAAATAAGAGAAAATGAAGGCAGGAAAAAATAAAATAAAAAGACCATGAAATATGCTCTCTTCCAGAATCATGCATCAGGCCTGGGACACAGCAAGACTTATCATGCCTACTGTAAACATGTATTTATTTGGTTGTTTGTTTGTTTGTGGAAACCTACAAATGGTCTGTTGTGTAGATGCTTGTGTGTTTTTAGGAGGTGGGGAGTTTTGGTAGGTGGGGAGGTGTTTGGGGATTGTCATGTGTGTGTGCATGTTGAGTCTGGTCTCTTGGTGTTATGTGAATTTCCTTGTATGTATACTGTGTATATATGTACAATGACAATAAAAAATTCAATTCAGTTCAATTCAATCACACTTGGCTAATAAAGAATTCTATTCTATTCTATCTATTGTATAGCCACCAATCTTAAACAAGTTATTCTGGGTTGCAAATAATCATAAAATCAAGTAAGTCAATTTTAAACACCGTATTTTAACATACTATATATACTGGGAAATGGGATCCCTCACACATTCAAGACCCCAGGATGAGACACATAACCAAGTTCAAATATCCAAATATCAGGAGGGAGGATGTTCCAGAGGGCAGGGTCTACAAGAGGGAAAGCACTTTTCCTGATGCTTTACCAGTTAACATTCCTTGGCTAACAGGACCGAGATGATGTTCAACCTGCCAGATTGGATTGGATAGGTTAAAAATAACTGGAAAAAGATGGTCCTTCACTCAGATAACCCTAGACCCAAGCCATGAAGGTGACAACCAATCTTAAATTGTACCCAGAAAAATAACAGCAACCAATGCAGCCCATAAATGATGTTGTATGGGCTTAATAACTCACAATATCCCCTTCTTTTCCATGGGGAGACAAATTATATTGCTAAGAGCAGTTACCAGAGGATTACTAGAGTCCTTGAAGATACAAGAAAGCCTGGGCATCTCAGATATTCTGATCTGTCCTTCAGTTCATGGAAGAACACTGGGAAAGAGAAATGTTCTAGGAGAATGACTGTTTACTGTTAGTATTGCACATTAAATCATACACACACACACTTTATAAAAACAGAAATAATATTAGCTCAAACCCACCAATGTTCATAGCAGAGGAAACAAAACAAAACAAAGCAAGCTTGAATTCTTTGTACAGAAAAGCAAGTATAACTTAATAGAAATAACAGAGACCCAGTGAGGTGATTCACTTGAGTAGCATACAGGAGCACAAACAATACAATGGGAGGAGCTGGACTGTATGTTAGTCCGGAAAGCTGCACTTCAGAATGAGTTGAGATTGACAATGATGCCAAGAATGACTGAAATAAATGTTCCAGACAAAAGGTGCACAAGCTACACAAAAGACAGATTTGCTGAATTCCTATTTTGCTGCTGTCTTCTTCAACAAGATCTGTTTTCTAAGAGTTGTGAAGAGCAGAATGGAGGGCCACAACTGAAGCTTTAAACTGACAGAAACATAATCAAGGAATCTGTATATATGCTGAAACCTTCAAAGAAATGTGTAAAGACTGATCCTGTAGTAAATTTATAATTCTTCCCTCAAATCAAAGAAGAACACTTCCTTTCCAAATATGAAATCAAACCTCCTGTTGTCAGCTTTAATCACAGATCATTTAAACTTGGAGATGTACGGCCCTCTTTAAATATAACATGTTTTTGAGATAGTTGGGTAGATAATGCTCTGAAGTTTTCATTAGTCTATTTCCTCCAAAACAAGGCAGCCATATCCTCCCATTCATTTCAATCCATTATTTCAGATTCATCAAGTGATAAAGGAATCATGTTGGTTTTATTTGAGAGCAACGGTTTCCACTGACAAGCAGTTTCTAACTGATAGAACCCTTTGAAAAGGCGGATAAAAGGCAAAGTACAGTGGAATAAGTGTGCATGAGAGATCTCTAAGTGAAAAGTAAGATGGGGATATAAAGAGTTTATCACACATTAAAAAAACCCTCTCTCTTCTATTATCTATCTATCTATCTATCTATCTATCTATCCATCATCTATCCATCCATCCATCCACTGTACACATTCATAATCAGAAATTGTGTTTGTCAGTGTTCCACCAAAATTTCATTACACCAATAACTCCAAAACAGACATCTCTGAAAAGTTCTTTTTATTTTGGATAGAAACTGGCACAACTGTGGAATCCTGAATCTGAAAGTTCCAAGCTTCCTTACAATAAGTAAAAATTATAAATCTATCCCCTGCGCCCATCATCACATCACATGCCCCAATCAGCACCTGTCCCAAGACTTCTTCTCACTTATCTGCAACACAACCTGACCTTGAATCAGAAAACAAATGTTATTATGTCTAACTACATATACTCTACTACATTCCCACTCACCCCCACTTTCCCAGGCTCAATTGTGGCAGCGTGGGAGCATCGGATTTCAATATAGCTTCCAAAGCTGACAGTGTTTCAGTGATAAAAAGCAACATTTGCTTTCACTCAAAAGAGATATTACAGGTCTTCACTTAGTGACTGTTTGACATTATCAAGCACCCCCACAAAGTACTTCCAACCTAGTTCTGGACTTCCAGCAGTGGCACACACCCTTCCACAATCACATGATCACATTTTGCTTCACAGCTGGTTGCATTCCATGATTCCATGATGCAATTTGCCACTTATTTTTTGCCCTTTGGCCCAGTTTCCTTCAAAAACATCCATAAGGAATGCATTGACTCACTTTATGACCACTCAAAGAAAGTTGTAGAGCCATGTTGGTCACATGGATGCCTCACCTTATGACTAATGTCAACTCATAATACATTTATCTGGCCTTTTTAGAGTTGTCAACAGAAATGGAGGGGGGAAAGGGGTTTGAAAGAGCAGTGTGGCCACTTAAAAATCGAAACTGCATTCCATACATAGTTTTTCAGAGATTGTAACTAGGAGACTGAAGTTTCTGCCGTAAAAAATCTAACTGGAGAGAACATGATTGATGATTCCTGGCGATGAATGTGTCCCACTGGAGAATATGAATCACAATACACCTGGGGGTGGGGGGAAACCAGGGTCAAGGGTGACAATGAATTATGTGTCTCAGAGTTGACTACATCCAGGCAATGCAGACATGTTAACACCCAATAAATCTTTTGAAGTTTTGGAAGTTTGGCTCGAGACTCATGATTTCATTGGGGTAACTGCCGGAATCATGACAACTATCCTGACTTATGACCAAGATTCCAGGCTCAATTACAGTTGTAAGTAGAGAAGTACCTATAGTCAGCTTACTCAGCAATCTAAAAAAACCCGTACTGTTCTACTTCCTGGCAGTTTCTAAACAAAGTTTCTGCATTTTTATGTGCAAAATCTGTTTTGCACGATCAGCCCATTTTGGGGCACTCACTAGCAACCTCTCTCCTATCTTGAATTCAGCCTAGTAGAAGCATCCTGGCCATGACTGGATATGGTCTTTCTCCAGCTGATGGCTGTTGTGGTTCCTCACCTTTTCAGGTCTACTTTAGACCTGGTGATCAAAGAAGGGGAAAATCTATTTAATTGGGTTAAATTAAATCCTCCTGGTCAGCAAGTATGACATCAATCAGTATAGACCTTTTGATCTAAACCCCTGCCTGATCTAAGACCTGATCTGGTAAAACTACCGTGTGTGTGTGTGTGTGTGTGTGTGTGTGTGTGTGTGTGTGTGCGCGCGCACGTGCGCGCATACACGCGTGCATAAATAGATGCAAGATCCATCAACCTTTACCGAAGAGATCTATCTTCTCTCGATAGCCAGATCCAAATTTAGGTCTCAAGTAAACTTTTATCGTTCAAATTTTCACACAACTCTTTTTAAATTTTTAATTCTTTGCTGACTTATTGTAATGTAATGCACATTAACTGATTTAATTGTTTAGATAACCTAATATCCTAAAACAATGATAGCAATAAGAGAGTTTTAAAAAGTCCAAATTATATTATGGTATTTCCTCAATTCAGGTTGACCAAATAAAAGATGCTGAATTCTTTCAGGTTTTATTTTATTTTATTTTTAAATGATGCTTCTTCACCTGAAAATCCTCAGGGAAAAGATTTGTTTCAACAAAATTCTGCAAGAAAAATATACTCATTTTGAAAAGTATAGTATAGTAATCCGATTCCAACCTTTCTTGAAGCATTCTGAGTTATTTTCTGGCAGATCCAGCCTGTCTCTAACCAACCATGATGTAAATTATGCGTGAGATTATAGTCAGGTTTTGGGGCTATGCTGTTGTTTAAAATAATATCTGTAACCTTCTACACATGCAATAAGTATATGCAAATATTTGAGATTCACCAAGGCAATAGATTTTACTACAAATGCCCTTCCTGTTAAGTTTCAAATGCAAAATCTGAATTTGACTGTCAACTGCTGCCTCAACATTACATGAGTTTGATCACTTGATGTTTGCTATATTAAATGTGAAATATCACAAGTTCTCAACAACAACCATCAAATGCAAAAATGAATGGCAGGTATTCATTAAATGTTCAAACTCAAAACATGCTCTATTAAAGACTCCATTGCCTGTCAGTTATCTGTCAAATATAATTACATTCTAATTATTCAATACTATTAAATATAACATGAAATCAAAGAATAACACTCAAAACTGCTGAAGAGATCAAGTTAACAGAATAGATAAGAGTTTATTCATTCATACAACTTAGGCAACATGTTGATATTTTATCTCCTGATACTAATCTTATGCCAGAGTGCATGTATGGAGATTAAAAAAAAACAAGTGAGTACTCCTTCAAAAGGGAAAATCAAGACAATCTTAATGTACCATCAGCAATGGTAAATAATTCCTAAAGCCATAGAGTCCTTAGTGCTCTCTGAGCTTGGTCGTTTTCTTGCAGGTGTTTCATTACCCAACTAGGTAGAGCTAAGTAACATCGGTGCTAAGCAACATCATCATTATCATCATCAGGTAAGATCATCAGCAACTAACTAGTACTGATGATGTTACCCAGATGGGTTATGAAATGTCTGCAAGAATACAACCAAGCTCAGCGAGCATCAGGGATCCCACAGTTCAACCCTGAGCTATAAATATAATCTTCTATAGATGCCTAAAGCCATTAAATCAATGCACCTACTACTACTACTACTACTACTACTACTAGTAGTAGTACTACTACTACTAGACTCTTCACCAAAAAGAAAAGTGGCTATAACCTCCATGTAAAATAACCAACAATCCAGTCATTGGATTTAATTTTTTTTAACTACCAGTTCTGTGGGCATAGCTTTGTGGCTGTGGTGTGGCCTGGTGGGCATGGCTGGGGAAGGATACTGCAAAATCCCCATTCCCTCCCCACCCCACTAACCTGCTTTCCAGCTCTGTTCTCCTGTGCAAGGCAACCAAAGGAAACCCAGCCAATCAGCTGGGACTCAATGGGAGGCAGAGAATATATGGGGGCGAGTCCAGCCAGAAGTAGCATTTGCCAATTCTCCAAACTACTCAAAATTTCTGCTACCGATTCTCCAGATCTGGTCAGAACCTGCTGAATACTCACCTCTGCAACAATCCTTATTTATCTCCAGTACAAGCAGTTCTGGAACTAAAACATGGTCTCCAACTTAACTGCATTAACAAAATATTTCAGAGTTATAACAAATAGTTGGTTCAGCACACAGGAATCCTTCCAAATTCTAAGGAAATTAATAAGGCATAGCAGGTGCTTGAGCTTAGACTACTCTCACATTTCATGAAATGGGATAATGCAAATGAAGGCTAAGCCTTCCATGGGCCTAATAAGGTGCTAATAAACCTTAGCAAAGTTCTGATTACATCTGTCTCACTGTATACCTGATTCTATTTTCCACAAAGGTTGTGAAATCAAAATGTTTAAAGTGCTAAAATGAGCAATTAATACAGGAACACCTGAACGAACCAACAGGGAGGCATGGCTGGGTTCAAGGGTTCTCTGCTGCTCATTTACCCCAATAACACATATGAATAATTTTGCTTCTGTCTAATTCACTTTCTTGTGAAAAAATATTTAATATTTTTAATATTAATATTAACCATGTAATATTGTTGACTTACATTGTCATCCATTTAAGGTGAGCAGCCTAGCTTTGCACGACTTGGATATTATCTTACCTAAATTCTAATGCTGAACTCTTGTGTATTTTTCACCCAAATTAGGGATTTACAAACTCAACATTTCATCATGGATTGAATTTCCCCATACACACACACACACAAACACACACACACACACACACACAAAAACCCAACCACATACACACACCCTTCTCATCTTTGCCTTTCTCTCTGTTGAATCAGGAAGCATCTCTATTCCAGCTCACTATGACAACTGTCAGGTGGAGTTCCGTTCAAAATCCAGGAAAGAAATACTTAGACTCTTTAAATTAGAGAAAAGTTATCTTTTACTGAAAGTGAAGTGGTAGCAACCAAAGAATTCTGAATCTGAGAATTTAGGCGCGCAATTCACATATAGAAAGTGATGGAAATGTTCCCACCCCCAATAGTTCAAATGACACTTCCAATTAGAAGTTGTGGATATGAACATGTGGGCATCTTCAGGTGATGATGAGGCCTCTGTCCGTTGACCTTGGCATATTTTGATAACGGGTTGCAGTTGCGCAGAGAGAAGAAAGCTAAGCGAGAAATAGACCTAACTCTATTTTATGCTCCCCCCTCCCATTTATACAACAGACGAATGTAACTCCTCCAGCTCACTTCCCAACTTATTCCTACCTCCCCTTCCCCCTCCCCCCTGTTACTTATGGCAGTCGAAAAGATGCAAAGCAATAGCAGAAGAAAAAGGAAAAGGAAAAGGAAAAGGATTTTCCTCCTAGAAAAAGGAAAATCATCAGTCCTAGAAGTCCTAGAAGTCCTAGAAGAGAGAGATGAGAAAATATAAAGACAATTATTAATCATTAAACAATTACAAAACAATACACTCCTAAGGCTTATCAGGATACTTGGAATGAAATGCTTTGATCAACTTAGGGGCTTTAACATCGGTTTCGTTAACCCATTCGGCTTGTGAAGAAGGGAAATGTTTCCAGGCTACAAGATACTGGAGTCGACCCCTCCATTTGCGAGAATCCAGAATTTCTTTAACTTCAAAATGTTGTTCGCCTTCAATCAATATTGGTATGGGAGGGTCAGTCGGGATGGGTTTTAGGTCAGAAGTACGTTCAGGTTTTAGCAAACTAACATGGAAAACCGAATGAATTTGTCGAAGAGTTTTGGGTAAGTTCAGCTGGACTGTTACAGGATTTATAATCCGTTCAATTGTGAATGGACCAACGTATTTAGGACCAAGCTTCTTGAATTTTGAGTGGTCTGCAGGTATCTGGTGGACAGAAAAACCTTGTCGCCCACTTTATATTCTTTCTGTGGGGATCTTTTCTTGTCTGCAAATTTCTTATGAGCTTGATGGGCCTCATCTAATGCTTTGCGTGTTACTGGCCAGTTCAGTTGGAGTTGAGTTATCCATTCATCCAACAAATGGATGTTAGGCTTTTCACGAGGAAGTTCAGGTATGGGAACGAAATCTTGTCCCGAAGCCACTTTAAATAGAGTAAATCCAGTACTGCTGTGTATGGAGTTGTTGTATGCCACTTCGGCAAATGGTAGTAATTCGGACCAGTTATCTTGTTGATAATTTATGTAACATCTGAGATATTGTTCTAACACTGCGTTAGTCCTCTCACAGGCCCCATTGGTTTGGGGGTGGTGGGCGGAGCTTAGCCCCTGGGAGGAGCCTATTAACTTCAGGAACTCTTTCCCAAAATTTGAGGTAAATTGGACCCCTCTGTCAGAGATTATGCGTTCCGGGACGCCATGTAACCTATAGATATGTGATATAAATAGTTTAGCCAGCGTCTTAGCAGAGGGAATCTTGGAACAAGGTATGCAATGTACTTGTTTGGAGGACAAATCAGTCACTACCTAGATGACCGTGTTTCCACCACTTTTGGGTAATTCTACTATAAAGTCCATAGAGATTTCCTTCCAGGGAGCCATTGGTCTAGCTACATTTTGTAACAATCCTACTGGCTTACCAGGAGGTCTCTTTGCCGAAGCACAAATTGGACAGCTAGCTACATAAGCTTCAATGTCCTTCTTTAAAGTAGGCCACCAGAATTGCCGCTTAACCAGATATAAGGTCTTCACAAATCCGAAATGGCCAGCTGCTTTAGAATCATAAGCCTGTTGTAGTATTCGGCTCCTCAGTACCTGTGGCACATACAACTTGGCCCCCACCCAAGCCAAACCATCTCTGATTGTATAGTCACTTGAATGAGCCAGGAACCATTCGTCCAGTTTTAAAACTTCTTTTAATTGTTCGGTAAGGTCATTCGATAAAACCACTTCTTGGTTCTTCCTTTGGGCTCTGGTGACCACTGGGGCAGCTAGGTGTTTGGCTGAGACAATTGGGCTTATCACCTCCTGGCGCATACTATTATATTGAGGTAGTCTAGAGAGAGCATCCGCCATGAAGTTCTTCCCGCCTGGAATGTACTTCAATGAGAAATTGAATCGCTTGAAGTACTGGGCCCAGCGAAGTTGTTTAGGGGACAGCTTCCGGGGCATTTTTAAGGCTTCCAGATTCTTATGATCAGTCCATACCTCAAATGGGTGTTTTGCTCCTTCCAGGAAATGTCTCCAGGTCAGCAAGGCCCAAAGAACTGCAAAAGCTTCTTTCTCCCAGACGGCCCATCTTCTCTCTGTTTCAGACAGCTTACGGGAGGTATAGGCACAAGGCTGTAAGGTCCCTTTCTTGTTGATTTGAAGTAATACCGCTCCAATAGCTACATCACTTGCATCGGCTTGAATCACGAAAGGAGTGTCCATATCCGGGTGTTTCAGCACTGGTTCTGCAGCAAACAGTCGTTTTAGCTTTTCAAAAGCGGCTTGGCACTCCATGGACCACTCCAGCGGCTTTCCTGGCCTTGGCTTCACCTCCCCTTTTGTTTTCAAGAGATTTGTGATGGGCATTGCTATCTTAGCAAACGTCAGGATGAGTTGCCGATAAAAATTTGCAAATCCCAAAAAGCTTTGAAGTTGTTTTCTGGTGCGTGGTGGAGCCCACTCCAGAACGGCACACACCTTCTCTGGATCCATCTCTATGCCTTCGGATGAAATGCGATATCCCAAATAGTCAATTTTGTCTTGGTGGAATTCACACTTTGACAATTTAGCATACAACTTAGCGGCACACAGTTTCTGTAAAACCGACCACACTAACTTCACATGTTCATCCAGGGTCTCCGTGTAGATAAGGATATCATCAAGATAAACCAAAACCCCTCTGTATAAATGTTCATGTAACACTTGATTGATCATTTGCATGAATACAGCTGGGGCCCCTTGTAAACCAAAAGGAAGAACGTTGAATTGGAAACAACCCATCGGGCAGTTAAAAGCGGTCTTCCACTCATCCCCTTCCTTAATTCGAATCCGGTAGTATGCTTCTCTCAAATCCAACTTCGTGAAGATCTTTCCCTTCGCTAAATGGGCCAACATGTCCTTCATCAAAGGAAAGGGGTACACGTTTTCCACAGAAATAGCATTCAAATTTCTGTAATCCACCACCAAGCGTTTGGAACCATCTTTCTTTTCACGGAACAACACTGGGGCCGCTACCCGGGGTCTAGCAGGTTGAATGAAACCACGTTCCAAATTTTTATCAATAAACAATCTTAGCTCTTCCAATTCCCGTGGGGTCATTGAGTACAACTTTGGTTTCGGGAGCTTCACCCCAGGCAAAATCTCAATAGCACAGTCTGTTGGTCGGTGAGGCGGAAGCTCATCCGAGGCCTTCTCACTGAACACTCCTTTTAAATCCCAATACTCTTTGGGAATTTTCTCCTCATCTTTTATGGGCTCAGTACCTGTGGAAGCTATTTCAATTAGGCCCCCAGGCTTCGGCTGAGATCTGGCCCCTCCTCCCGGTCGCTGCTTTGGGCATATGCGCAACAACCCCTTTCTCCAGTTAACCTGGGGGTTCCATTTCCGGAGCCAGGGCAATCCCAGTATTACTGGTTGCTCCATCCCAGGGACCACAATAAAATGCAGGGTCTCATCATGCTCTCCCATGATCATTTCTATAGGTTCCGTGACAAAACATGCAGGGCAACCTCCAGCCACTGATCCATCTAGTTGGCAAAAGGAAATGGGCATCTTCAAAGGTTTTAATTTTAGGCCCATTTTCTTCACTACTTCTGTGTTTATTATACACCTGGTGCACCCAGAATCTAACAGGGCTAGCATTTCCCCTTCGACCCCTGAATTGGGTACCCTCAACTTCACTGGAATGGTCATAGGGCCCACGCTTGGACTTACCAGGAAGTCGTCTTCCGAGTCAGAATCCTCCTCAGGGGTCACTGGGGCTTCTGATTCCTCTCCTGCAGGAGGGGTGACCTCTGCTGTCTCTTTCGACTTGAGTGCTGTTTCGCGAGACTTCGCTGGGGACTTTTCAGGTTTATTTCCTTCCTTTGGCACCCCCTTTGGCTCCAACTTGACTCTGCAGTTCACAGCCCGGTGACCTTCTTTCCCGCATCGAAAGCAGGCCGAGGGGTTAGGTCTTGCCGCCACTCCTCCCTTCTGAGGTTTAGGAGCCTCTTGAGGGCGAGAGGGGGAAAACTTGCTCCACCCATAACCTCCCCGCCGTTTACTTCGGATTAAATCAATCTCCACTTCTTCTGCCAGCAGGTACCACATCTGCAAGTCATTGGGGCCTCTTCTAGCAGTGCATCTCTGGTACACATCTTCATTTAAACCATCTTTAAACAGTTCTATCAGGGCTTCTTGGGGCCAGCCTCGGAAATGGCCTGCTAACTGTCTAAATTCTTGAGTGTAATCAGCCACAGACCTCCGCCCGTTTTATGGTTTTCATCCTAATTCGGGCCTTGCGCTCCGCCAGTGGGTCCTCAAACCTAGCCCGCAGTGCAGCCATAAATAGGTTATAATTCAGCAACTGAGGAGCATTATCATTATGCAAAGTCACCATCCACTCTGCCGCTATTCCCTCCAGAGCCCTGGTAACACACCTCACTTTGGCTGCTTCTGAGGGAAAATCCTCCCCATACTCCTCCATATGGCTCCAAACTTGAGCTAAGAAAAATCCCAAGGCTTTGGGATCCCCTCCGTATTTTACTTCTAACAGAGGCAGCCTAGGAGCTCTACGCCTTCTAGGAATCACACCTCCCGCTGAAGGCCCCGGGGTTGATTTATGGGAGAGGGAGCTGCTCTGCTTCTTCTGGCTGGGGCTACTTCCCCTCCCCCTTCATACCTTTGTGGAGCTTGAAGTTGTTCAAAGGCTTCATTCAGGAGTTTCCTGGCTTGATCCAGAAAGAGTTCCCTCTTTTCCTTCTCTTGCCAAGGCTCCTCTTTTCCACGCCGGCGGGTAGTTGTGACCCCGGGGGGGGGGTCCTTCTCCAGATCTTTCCAACCAACTCCCACCGACCATCTGGGCTTCACAGCTGGATCCTCTTCCAGACTGAGCTCTGCTAGCGATTGGGCTTCCTGCACCAGCAAAGAATCTTGGCCTCCAATGGCTCCCAGATCCTCCTGGTCACTATTTGAAGATGACATGATGTCCAGGCCCCCTCAGAAGAAAATTGGGTATTCTCTCCGGGTGGGCAGGTGGATGAGATTCAGAATAATGTCAGGTGGAGCTCCATTCAAAATCCAGGAAAGAAATACTTAGACTCTTTAGTTTAGAGAAAAGATATCTTTTACTGAAAGTGAAGTGGTATCAACCAAAGAATTCTGAATCTGAGAAATTAGGCGCGCAATTCACATGTAGAAAGTGATGGAAATGTTCCCACCCCCAATAGTTCAGATGACACTTCCAATTAGAAGTTGTGGATATGATCATGTGGCATCTTCAGGTGATGATGAGGCCTCTGTCCGTTGACCTTGGCATATTTTGATAACAGGTTGCAGTTGCGCAGAGAGAAGAAAGCTAAGCGAGAAATAGAAACCTAACTCTATTTTATGCTCCCCCCTCCCATTTATACATCAGACGAATGTAACTTCTCCAGCTCACTTCCCAACTTATTCCTACCTCCCCTTCCCCCCCCCCCCGTTACTTATGGCAGTCGAAAAGATGCAAAGCAATAGCAGAAGATCTTGAAGACTGACAATGTTCTTGGCAGTTTCTATGGTCAAGGAAACCATTCAACTGTACCTCCTTCTCAGCAACTTTCTAATGTGGCATCTGCTTTTTCTGGGCAGGAACACAGCATCCCCTTTGTTCCAAGTTTTACCTTTTTGAGAACTGGGCCCAGACATGGGGAAGTATTGGACAAGAAGTGCTGGCAAGAGGACCTCTGCTGCTGAAGGATCTGAAATGACCAGAAACCCCCAGCTCCTGGACTTGTTTTTCAGGGATCTGTAATAATTTCAAGTCCATGCTCCTGCACTCTTTGAACATAGTGTCATAGGAGCATATTTTTGTTGGCAAGATGCTATGAAATGGAGGAGGAGGTTCATCTTAAATAGAAAATATAATCCAGTTACTTCCATTTTTAAAATATATGGTTGTATGTCTTTTCACATTATATTAAATGAAAAATAAATGGTTTTTTGTTTTTTTTTTAAATACATCTGGCAATGAATATTCATTTTAAGCATAGCTTTCTAAGCCTAAATGCTCTTAAGATGCATCGCTCCAATCCACATAAGAATCTTATTGGTTATAGCTTGGGAATTTTACCCTCAATGCAGGAAAGGGAGGCATTTCCTAAGGATGTGAGTTTGAGTAACGTCTGGGACAATGTATGTTTCAGAGATGGTATTCTGCAGGTTCGGACCAGTTCTGGAGAACCGGTAGCAGAAATTTTGAGTAGTTTGGAGAACCGGCAAATCCCAGCTCTGACTGGCCCCACCCACATCTATTCTCTGCCTCCCATTGATTCCCAGCTGATCAGCTGGGTCTTCTTTGGTTGCCCTGCACAGGAGAACAGAGCTGGAAAGCAGGTTAGTGGGATGGGGAGGGAATGGAGATTTTGTAGTAACCTTTCCCTAGGAATGGGAAGAGAATAGGGATTTTGCAGTATCCTTCCTCTGCCACGCACACCAAGCCACACCACACTATGCCCACCAAGCCCAAACCACAGACCTGGTAGTAAAAAACAACAACGAATCCTACCACTAGTACATTTCCTAGTTCTGTCCTGTTCATACACTTCTTTGTAGCTGAATCTCCCTTTATTCAAATGGAAAGGTGCCCTTATTCTCAGTTGGCAATGCCAATTACTTACTGAGACCTCTGAAAATATATGGACTAGAACAGATTTCTTGAAGGACAAGATTCATTCATATGGTAAATTGGTCTTCTATCTAGGATCTTCTCTCGGCTTTTCTAAATCCCAAGGCTTATAGTGCTGCAAATAACATAGATTATGTAAACACCATTTGGTTGTTTGATCAAGCAAATAAGCAAAATGTGGTGCCTTCAGGACATAAAACTCTTCTTTCTCAAATCTAGACAGAAGCTAGACTAGAGAGAAAGAAAATTAAATGGTTGCGGTAAACAATATTTATAGTATTTGCATTTTTGTAGAATTTTATTTTGTTGTCTATAGATTCTATATAGTTTTGCCTTTTTAATATTGTAAGCTGCCTAGAGTTACCCATGGTAAAATAGGTGTCAATAAATTTAATAGATAAATAAAAATAAGTAAGGTAAAAGTAAAAATAGGTCTATTTTTAACTGGGTGACTTTTGGTAACTATCAATAGTGTTTGTGATAGAGACAAACAATAGTGTTTGTGATAGACCTTTGAGAAGAAAATAACCATGCTATCTTGAATTGTTGGAAGAGTGGTAGGGTATGCAACTCCTTACCTAACAAATATTTGTGGAAATTCTACTCCATCTTCATTGGAATAGAATTCATTCATTCACCTGACAGTTCATTCATGCATTCATTTCCTGACCATTAGAACAATTAATCAGTGGAACAACTTGCCTCCAGAAGTTGTAAATGCTCCCAACACTGGAAATTTTTAAGAACATATTAGATAACCATTTGTCTGGAATGGTGTAGGGTTTCCTGTCTAAGCAGGGGGTTAGACTAGAAGACCTCCAAGGTCCCTTCCAACTCTGTTATTCTATTCAATTCTATTCTCTTTTCCCATACTAGAAATTCCTTTCACAACTGTTCCTGTCTGAGCCTTTGAATGCACAATGTTCACCATTCATTATGGACGCTGATGGCATGTTTGTGTTAGATACAGTTTGTATTTAACCTCCCTTTCATTCCTCTCTCAGTTTTCATCCTTACCTTCCACTCTGACAAGAAAAACTATCACAGCAATTATTTTTTAAAGCCTCCATCAGGGAAACTCAGGATGATTCCTCATCCCCCAGCATAGAGTCTCAGCCAAGATCAGAAATCTTTTTGCAATTATATGGAAACAAAAACAGAAATGCACCAAAGCTAAGTCTTGGGAGTTCCTATGGTTTTATTTTATTGGGCTGAGGAGAGACTGCTCCTTGCCAAGAGGAAGATGGCCTGCTGTTTACCAAGACAGCCTCACCAGAGAGGGCAAGAGAGGGTAGCAGCACTCTTGCCGCTTTGCTGTAGCAAGCGTGACCAATGCAGAGGGGAAAAAACATGTAGGACAAGAAAGAGCAGATATCATGTGACAGGCAAGGGAAACAGAAGGATAAAGAAAGAATGTGCAGAAGGGAAATTGGAGAAAGCAGTAGGAAATGCTGGTAGTGTTCAGTCCGGAAAGAAGTGCATGAAACCGGGTTCCAACAATAAACTCTTTTATTAAACTCGCTAGGCAATAGTAACAGAACAGCCCAAGCCGTGGCAGCCCTTTTATAGTGGCTTGCCTGCGGCTTGTGGCCAATGACACTGCTTTAAATGTTCCCACCATTTGGTGGGTAAACCGGATTGGTTTTCTAACAGCCAATCCGCGAATGGCCTTTTCAGCCAATCAGAATAGGGAACTTGGAGCCTTCCAAGTTCCATACAGAACACCCCTCCCCCCTTGGTTTAGTCCAACATGCGTCACATAGTCACGCAGGTAGGTGGGGCTCTTTCGAGTCCTGGTTGACCTGCGCAGCTCAGTCTCGCCATGGTCTTCGAGTGGTTCAGACAGGATCGCTGTCTCTCTGGTCCTTCTCCATGGAACCTCCTGGAAGGGTGAGTCAGCCTTGCTGCTCCTGCCTGAGTCTCTCGGGATGGTTGAGATGGCTCCGCCACTCCCTCCTGGCTTGACTGGGTTGGTTAGCCAGCTTGACTGGCCAGGCTGTTTCCTTCCAGGAAGTCCTCGCTTTTTCTCCTGCTCCCAAATTTCTCATTTGGGGTTTATGTAACAGTGAGTGCTCTTTTTGATTTGTTAAATAGTCTTTTTGTAGTGTTTGTTGTCTTGTTATGGGAGGTTCGTCTCTCCCTTTTTTATTATTTTGAATTCCCCCCTCCCCCGGTTGTTTTTTGGTCAGTATTTATTTTTATTGGTTCTGTGGTGTTTTTTCATTTGAGTTTGCGAGAACGAAGCTGAACTATGTGCCACTTCCATTCTCTACCGTCGTCTAGGAGTAGTCAGTAAGACCGGGGGCCTGGAAGCCACAACGGTTCCCCGGTGAGGTTTCTTGCATAGACCAAGTTGCCAATTTCAAAAGTTCGGTATCTCCTGGAGGAGTCGGGGGGGTTGTCCCAGGTGTAAGTGGGGTGCAGTCTGTCTAGGTAGGAATGTAATTTCCTACCCATTAGGAGTTCTGCTGGGCTTTTGTTGGTTGTGCTGCTAAGGGTAATATGCTGTAGAGTTAGTAGTTGGTTTAGTTTGTCTTGCACATCCCCCTTGTCCATTCTATCTAGGCCCTCCTTAGTTTACCGAACCACGCGTTCAGCCCTGCCATTTGCAGCCGGATGAGCCAGTGCTGTTAAAGCATGTTGGATACCCTGGGCAGCCAGATACTGTTTGAATGCTAATGCTGTAAACTGGGGCCCATTATCTGACACCAGTACATCAGGCAGCCCATGTGCAGTGAAAAATTTGTCCAGCCTTTTCATTACTGCCTCGGTGGTTGTGGAAGCCATAAGGATGACTTCTAACCAGTTCGAATAGGCATCAACAACTATTAGGAAGGTGTTCCCCTTTGTTGGCCCAGCAAAGTCAATATGTACTCTAGACCATGGACCCCGGGGCATTTCCCATTCTCTGACTGGTGCCTGTGGGGGGGTAGGCCTCGATTTTTGATGATCATGGCAGGTTTCCACCCAACGTTCAATGTCTTTGTCCAACCCTGGCCACCAGATGTAACTCCTGGCCAGGGCTTTCATTTTGACTATGCCCAGGTGTCCCTCATGCAACATGCACTGAACATCTTCCTGGAGACTGTTTGGTATAACCACCCTGTCACCCCTTAAAATGCAACCTTTTTCAATAGACAGTTCGGTCTGTCGGTTGTGAAATGGCTTAAATGTCTCAGTTTTGTTGTCCTCTGGCCAGCCCTTACCTACCCAATTCAATATGCATGCTGTCAAAGAGTCTTTAGCAGTGGCTCTTATGACATCTGCTGTGATTAGCGGCAGGTCCGGGCAGGTCTCGAGTTGGAGTGTGGAGATGGTTGGAGCTGGGTTCTCTTCTGTGATGGGCAGCAGAGAACGGCTCAGGGTGTTGGTATGTGTGATGGCTTTGGCGGGGCGATGAATCAGCGCGTAGGAGTAGGCAGCAAGGAATTCAGACCACCTCATCATTCTCGGTGACAGAATGTTCGGGGTTGGCTTGTTGCCTGCTAGGATTCCTAAAAGGGGTTTGTGATCAGTGATGATCGAAAAAGTTCTTCCGTAAAGGTATTCATGGAATCTTTTGACTCTGGCGATGATTGCGAGGGCTTCTCTGTTGAGTTGGCTGTAATTGTGTTCTGACTTGGAAAGTGTCTTTGAATAAAAAGTGACCAGTGCCTCTCTGCTGTCTGGTAGCTTGTAGTTCAGGATGGCGCCGATCCCAAAAGGCGATGCATCACAGGTGACTGTCAAGGGCAGGGTATTGTTATACTGGATTAAAATGGTGTTAGACGTTAATAGGTCTTTGATACCCTGAGATGCTGCCTGTTCCTGGTGGCCCCATGTCCAAGTAGTTTTTTTATCTAGTAGCCGATGTAGGGGTTCTGCTATGGTTGCCTTATGGGGCAGGAACACATTGTAAAAAATTATGAGACCTAGGAATGCTTGAAGGTCAGTTTTGTTCCTTGGTCTAGGAGCGTCTTTGATTGCCTTTATTTTTTTTTTTCCAGTGGGGTGTATTCCTTGTTCATCTATTAGGTAGCCCAGAAACTCAACCTAATTGGGGGCTAGATTACATTTCTCTTGCTTTACCTTGAGGCCTGCGTCTGTAAATCTTCTTTAAACTTCCCTTAATCTGCTCTCTAGTTGGTTGGCATTTTTTGCTGACACCAGAATATCATCAAAATAAGGGACAACTCCCTTGATTCCGTTTAACAGATGCTCCATGAGGCTTTGGAACATGCCTGGGGCAACGCTAATGCTGAACTGGAGGCAGTTACACTTGAATGCCCCTCTATGTGTCACAATTAGTCTGTGCCTCTGTGGTAATGGGGTTAACGGGTAGTTGTTGATACGCCTGTGCGAGATCAAGCTTCGCAAAAATTCTTCCTCCCCCTAGTGAGTGCAGTAAATGTTGCACTACCGGTACTGGGTATGCACTTTGTTGGAGTGCATGGTTCAGGGTTGCCTTATAGTCTCCGCAGATGCTCACTGACCCATCTGGTTTCACAGGAGTAACGATGGGTGTTTCCCACCTGGCATGGTCACTTGGCTCAAAAAACCCCTTGAGCTATTAATTTATTCAGTTGTTCATCAATTTTAGGTTTTAAAGCAAACAGGACGCATCTGGCTTTTAAACGGATGGGGGCTATTTTCGGATCTAGGCTAAATGAAATTGGGGTCCTGAATTGGCGTGGTTCTTGAATTCGATGAGGAAATGTCCCAGGCCTACTACCAGAATTCGATTTCCCTGGTAGTCTTTTAAAATTCGTCTTTGTTTCTGTAATTCTTTTTGTTTAATGTTCGTTATCAGGTGCCGGATGGTATTCCAGGATACCATAGATAGAAAAGACCCTGAGTTGACTTCCATCTCACAGGGCTTCCCTTCGATGCTCACCTCTATCCGGACCTTCTTTCCATTTCCTGGCATTTCCGATGGTGACTGTCTAATGTGTTTCCTCTCTGTCACTGGTTCTTTTGCTTCAGTTCCATCTGCTTCCGGCTTGTCTTTCTTCATGCCTCCGGGGGGTGCTGCCGTGTCTTTTTGGACTATGGCTCTTTTTGTTGTGGCAGACCGTTTCGATGTGCCCCCGTTTGTTACAAGCCCTACCCATTACATCAAGGAACCTGCATTCAGCTCGCGGGTGGTTGCCCCTGCATCACGCACATTTAAACTCTTGCCGGTTTCTCCTCCTTTCACACCATTTCTTGTCTGATTGAAGTCTATAGACATCTTCATTTTCGTCCTCGGTATCGCTCTGGGATTCGAGATCTTCATAGTGGGCTGTCACTGTGGGCTGTTTCTTTCCTCCCTCTGCCTTCTTCTCTCTGGCTTGGTTTGGCAGATCAGGGATCACATTCATCTGGTGCATGGTGGCTGCTGAATTCTTTGCTGCTTCAACAGCGGTTGCTTCTGCAATGGCCTCGGCCACGGTTATGTTTGGTCTATTCAGGAGCTTGCTCTGAAGGGTAGTGTCCTTCAAACCGAGGACTACATGGTCCCTCATGGCCTCATTGCAGGCTCCTCCAATGTGTCTCAGGGCTGCTACAAAAACATTAAAAAGCGATCGATATATGACTCCCAATCCTCCTCATCAGGATTGAATGGTGCAGGCGGCGTGTTGTTACTGGCCATCTCTCTCGCTCGGTTCAGATCGCCGTGTGCTTCGGTCTCACTCTTATACGATGATCCCATCCTCATCGCCAGGGTTCCATCCGGAAAGAAGTGTGTGAGACCGGGTTCCAACAATAAACTCTTTTATTAAACTCGCTAGGCAATAGTAACGGAACAACAGCCCAAGCCGCAGCAGCCCTTTTATAGCGGCTTGCCTGCGGCTTGTGGCCACTGACACTGTTTTAACTGTTTCCACCGTTTGGCGGGTAAACCAGATTGGTTCTCTAACAGCCAATCCACGAATGGCCTTTTCAGCCAATCAGAATAGGGAACTTGGAGCTTTCCAAGTTCCATACAGAACAGATAGTATTAAAGAGGAAAAAGCACAAGGAAGGACGTAGTGTCCATGTACATCTGAAGGAGGGAATGAGATACTCTGTGCTTTGAAATCACACACACACACACACACACACACATACACACACACACACAACTATGTGGTCGGGCTTAGTTTTGGGGAAGGAAAATAAGGGGGGGGAGAGAATTCTGCCTCTGCCTAACAGCAGCCATCTGTATTTATCTGGCTAGCATCCTGTCAATGTGCTAGAGAGTAGAGGGCTGCTTGGCAACTAAAACACTATTTGCTGTGTGAGCAAGGAAGGAGACAGCAAGGAGTCTGGGTGTGGCTTAGCTCAACTGTTCTGTACTAAAGCTGCTTGCTGCTGTGAAACTGCAACTGAAACTCCTCTGCTTGTGTTTTGTATTTGGAAGAGATTTCTTTTCAGGTAGGGAGGGGAAGTAGCATCAGAGCATGTTAATAATGATATACGAAGTAGTGGGTGGAAGGAAAGGGAGAATAAGCAAACAACCATGTTGAAATCCAAAAGAGCTCCATCAGAAATGTCTGTACAGATAGTCCTTGACTTATAACCATTTGTTTAGTGACCAGTCAAAGTTACAACAGCACTGAAAAAAAGCGACTTACAAACAGCCCTTATGCTTACAACCATCACAGCATCCAGACCTCATCACAGCATGAGGTCATGACGATCCACATTTAGGGTATTTGGCAACTAGGATGCGTATAGTGTCCCAGGGACATGTGATGGCCATTTGTGACTTTCCTTGCTGATAAGCAGAGTCAATGGGGAAGGCTGGACTCACTTAATCATCCCATAATTCAATTGATTTGCTGAACAACTGTGGCCAAAAAAAAGGTCATAAGATCACTTAGCAACATAAATTCTTGTGCCAATTGTGGTTGTAGGACAAGGACTACCTGTACTGTGAATGGAAAAATCCCATAAATCACAGAAGTTAGGAAAGCCTCGTCTCATCCACGTGAAAGTAAACATCACACCCCTATTGTTGGTTCTGCTGCTGCTTCCACAAAGACAAGAACGTTTAAGGAAGGAATTAATAGGAAGAGAAGCTGGATGCAGGGGTGATGGTGGGTGCACATAAATTATTGGAACATCTTTGTAAGTCCTTGTAGGAAATTACAAGACTCAGAACTTGGATTCAGAAATAGTTTATTTGTGCAAAGGTTCAGAGCAATTTAGCCAAAGCAACATCTGAACAACTTCCTATAGATTTTACACTCACATATATTCACTTTCAAAAGTAGTAAACCACGGAAATGTAACTTGTCATTGGTTACTTGAAACACAGCCTCTTGTTGCTAGGTTAGAGTAGCTAGATGTTACAAGTGCCTTGCTAAACCATCTAGCTTCTTGTAGCTCCATTTGTGGTTTTGTTGCAAGAAAGACATGTGGTTTTCTGTAACAAGCTTCCTGCTTGACAAATATGAGTGACTGACAGATGAACCTATGATCTGACATTTTTCATTTCTTTAATACACACATTTCACTATCAAAAGAACAATCTTTTATATCCTTCCTTATGTTCTGCCTCATCCTAGTCGCTCTTTCTAGGAAGAGATCTGGGTGTAGAATATTGGTTCAAGCGGTAGCCAGAAATCAACTTATATTAAATCAAACCCAATAAACAAATATTGATTAAAAGGGGGAGAAAAGATTAAAAGGGGCAGAAGATGTTCAAGAAAGAAGGGCTTTGGGATGACACTAGTGTAGGAAGTTATCACCCACCCCTCTCCTCGAAAAATGAAATTTCCTGTCCTCCCAGACTGTCTTTTTTGGGGATGGTAAGGTAAGTCCTCACAGATTGGCCACTCACAGTGGCCTGAGAGTTCCCTCTGAGGGGAGTGTGCATACTTTGAATAGGGAATCAAAGTCTCCCCCAGACACCTTTTTCTGTCTGCAAACTGATAGCCTCTTGATCCGACTAAGCCAAAGTGTGAGAACCCCACATCGGAAGGGGAAACATGGAAAGCTACTGTTCAAGGGTCCTGAGTGGAACTCCTCTGGGAAAGTTGTTGGAGGCTTGGGATGAGCAGCAGATGCCGACCCGAGCTGGGATGAAAAAAGAAAAACAAAAAAGCAAAATGTATATGTAGAGAACGGGCTTTGCTGAGGGATACAGCAAGACCAATGTGGCTAAATAAAGGTACTTAAAAGGAAAAAAGAAAAATGAAAGAAAAGGGTAATATATAAACAGGATCACATGGGATTTTTCTTTCTTTCTGTGTCTCTTTCTTTGTCTTCTATGCAACCATGTGGTTTGTTCCTTAAAATTTGTGCCTTCCCCAATTTAACTGAGATTTATTGTAGGAATGATCAATGTGTGTGTAAACCTCAGACTTTTGTTTTCCTCTCTGTGTCCTTGTTTGTGTGTGTGTGTGTGTGTGTGTGTGTGTCTAAGTCTTTGTGTGTCCTCGAAGTAACTGTTTCAACTGTTAAGTGTCTCTGATCCCTTCAGATATGAATTTTAAATGATTAAGAATTAAAAACACTGAGAGAAATTGTCTTCTCCCAGTCTGGTCTGGCCAACTAGACTGGATGAGGAACAGAGTTCAATTTTCTTTCCTCTCTGTGCTTTTAAGAAAAACCCAAGGTTATTACTGAATGTTTTAAGTTCATTAATAAGAAAAGTTTCATCCTTGCATTTACTGTGTGTTTAAATGATTTTACCTGTTCATCCTTTTCCTGAAGCATGTGAATCCAGGTTTTTTTTCCTTTCTCATCTGTTGTGTATCCATTTTGTTGAAACTGATTTATCTGTTTGGTAACTGCAATACTGATGTGTTATTTTTCTTCCTCCTCAAACCATGTCTGCAAGCTATCTAACCCCCCCCCCCAAAAAAAAAACCCTAATCCTTTTACAAAGCCTTTCCTGGTAGAATTACCAGCAAAAGGGGGAGGGGACCTTTGTTCTTTGTCTTTCAGCCTTACAACATGTGGAAACAAATGCTGCTCCCTAGAGACATTCCATCCATTGGAGCCAAATAATTGGGTTTGGATCCAGCCTCCATTGAAAGTCATCACAGCAAACCAGAGTGGAGCAGACCTTCCCAAGCCTGACTGACCACCCATATCACCAGGCCAAGCCTAGGCCACTGAGAGACATGAAGGAAAGGACCCTGAGATGGATACTAAAAGACTCTTTTCAATCCCCAGAAGACAGAAAGATTATGGGGGGAGGGTAGAAATTCATTGTAATGTGAAATCTATTGTAATGTTTTCTTTATTGTATCATTTACATTGTAACCAGTTTGATTTACTCATGTAAGGATTGTATTTGAGAGTGGCTGGCCCAGCAAATTCTGAACATCTTGTCTGGTGGGAGGGAAAATTGTCCAGCATGTTTGTATTTTCTGTATTGTAAAACTAGCTGCATATACAGGCACATATACAGAGACACACCATTCAGAATTAGACAGAGGTTAACCCCTTCACCTACATCCACACAAAGCTGCCCCAAGCTTCCTTTTAAAAAAATGTGTTTTTTATTCTGTTTTTCTTTTCTTTTCTTTTTTGCTGCCCTGTGGCATTAAGGCCCAAGCAGTCATATTGCCCTCCTAATCCCAAGGGGGAGGGGGCATCTTCCTCAGGCAATTCTTGAAGAGATAGCAGAAAAGAGATCTCCAAACTCCTGACTGTGACTCACAAATGACACTGTCCAGTTGCCCAGTAAAGCAGGATATGTTGCACTGGTGGTCTCATGAGTAGAAGTCCCAGAGCTCCTTGTGAGTAATTTTAAAGACTAAATAGCCTGGATTATACACTGGCTAACCTCAATTTGGCCTCACAAACCCTGGAAGCTAAGAGCTAGGCAGGTAGTAACCATAACTTGGAAATGGGCAGGCTGTGGAGAATGTAAGGGTTTGTGCTTACAACCTGACTGTAAGCTCATAAAAAATACATGAAACATCTGAATATTGATTGGCATGAAAAATTGGATACAGCCAAAAAAAAAAAAAAAAAATTCAGAAGTTTTTCCAGACTGCTAGATCTTCATGGTTGAAAGCTTTTGGGAGTCACTGAAGGAATCCTTTTCTGTTGTCTCTTTTTCAATGCCTTTCCCTTTGCATCAGAAAAATTAAAAGCAACCATCAAGTCTCCCTGATCTGACCACCTTTTAAACTTTTGTCAAAACACTCATGTGTTTTGAAAAAAATAATAATGAGGGATTGTAGGAAGTTAGCACCCACCCCTCTCCTAGAAAAATGAAATATCCTGGGAAATATTAAAAAGGCAGAATATTTCCCCTAAAAAGAGTAAAGTAGAAACTCAGAGAAGCAGAAACTCAGCCTCCCCCCCCTTTGCTAATGGGCCATTAAGGTCCAGGCCAGAGTATTCTACATAATAAAGGGTCTCACCACCTGGCCTGGGAAAATTGTATTAGCCAACACTCAGGTGAAGCCATGTGGTCCAGACAAAGCCTACAAACTTAGCTAAGACTCCCACCCCCTGGGAGTCTGATAGCCAATGGGATATATTTCTTACATAGGAACAGGAAACACTAAGGTGGGGCCCAACAGAGGTTACATAAGGGTCTCTCACCATCTTGGTCATCCCTTCTTGACCATCTCACCTTGAAGTATGTGATTATCCTTTCTTTTTCACTTTGGAGTTCCAAGCCATGTGGTCCTGCTGTCCATCATTAAACCATCTTTCCAAATAGCCTCCATGTTTCCAGTGTCTTTTTCCCCACTTGGAACTGAACGCAGAAGGATATTTCTTTCAATACTACAGCCCTGCCAACTCTCACGGTTCTGCCGTGAGTCTCACGATTTTTTGTCATTTCTCACGGTCTCACGACAAGGCTCCTTTTAATCTCATGCCAAATTTAAAATGCTTTTTTTTTTTTTCAAATTTGGGGGTCGGCTTATATGCGAGTATATACGGTAATCGTTTTTCTTTGTGTCTGTCCGTCATTTTGAAAGGGGAGTAGGCCCTGGGAACGAGGCTAGTTTCCCGGTAATCTTTGTAAGTTCAGCGCGGGAAAGCAAGTGCAATCGTATAAACATGGCGAAAAGAGGTGGTGATTTTTCAATAGAAGAAAGAAAGCTGCATCTTCTTACAACAGGGAACACAAATAAAACATTTAAATAAACTGTTAATGACTTTCCTCAATGGAAAGGGGTTTGTTTAATCTTGATCGGGAAAAAAATAGAATCTCACTATTTTTTATAGAATCTCCAGATTTTTTTTCATGGGTCTCCAGATTTTCCTTTATCGGGTTGGCAGGTCTGATACTAGGTTTAAATTTGCAGAAGTGATTTCAAATTATTTTAAAAGTTTCATTATCACTATTTATAGTCAATGCTTAAATAACAGAGAACTTAAACTGTGTGTATCAGCCTCGCTTCATTCTTGCAACAAGTTGCATTGGTGTGATTTCCGAATATGTGGTGAATAAAGATGTTGTGAATAAACATTTAAAGGGCAATTTGGAGAGAAGATGCCTCAGCAGGGAGAGAGAAAAACTGCTTTTGTGAAATGGTGGTTATCAGTAGTTCTGTTCAGCTCTGCCAGTAGTGTATTGGAGGATTAGAAATAATTTAGAATCTGAAAGTAATTTTAAAAGTGCGGCCCATCTGTTGACATCGACTCAATCTTTTAGGCTACATTTGCATGCACCTGAAACTTGGAAAGACCTCAAATTTTTGCAATATTAAATTTTCTCCTGGAATGTCACTTCAGTAAAACTCTTTGTTTTCTACTCATTTGATCAGTTGGTGGCCTCTCACTGCTTATCCCAATCTGTTTTATTTTGCATGCCCAAGAACAGTATAATCACTGTTGGAAGACCAAAAGAACAACAATGACAAGAAGAAATTGGTATCGTCTTTGTGAAATCAAATGTAAGATGCAAAATCAAGAATCAAAGCTCACTGCAGTAATTATTTATTCAGTATGTACTGGAGGAATTCTTTCCAGAAAATAATAGGTAGGATTCCTACAGACAAAAAGATGCACTCATATTTACAGTTTTGCAGAAAGGAGGAGAAAATGATACATTCACACATATGAATAGGTAATAGATTATGTGTTAGAAAGACTCATCATTAGCAAGCTTCAAGTTAGGTACTTCCTCTCCTTTCTATTGTTGTTATCCTTAAGAAAATATTATTTTCTTAATAAAAATAAACATAACAGCAATATTGCCATAGCAGTTTTGATAAAGCATATTGAAATCCAAAAGCCTATTGAGGCCTTCAAGGTTGCCTCAATTATCACACATTCCTTTTATGTTTCTATCTTGCTAACATACTTCCTGTCCTCCAAAAACTTTGTTTTCCACACTTCCTCTGCTGGTTACTTCATCTTACACATTTGTCAGATGAGTTAAGAAGGCACAGCAGAGGAAAATACACTTAAGACAATGCCAGAAAATACTGCAGGAGTTACTGATAGATTGATCTTGCCAAAGAAACATTGTCATACTTGCAAATCACATAATGGATCTGTATATGAACAATGAATATCTGTTCAAACATAATTATAATGCATCCTGAACTTTCCTGCAAAGCTCCAGACCAGCACTCCATTTCCAGTGGGAGAATTTCAATTGGGAAGATGAAATATGCTCTTAGGAACATTCTGCTGCCTTCTAATTTGCACCCCATTATTTCCATTCTCTGTGTCTTACTGAGTTTTTGGTGATTATATTGTTGGTGTCCATGTTTATTATTCCTTCTAGTTGTAGTTTACATTTGGATTTGCTAAACTTCCTTCAGATATCTATGAAGATGCTCAGTCATCCAGGTCATGGTTATCCCAAAGATGTTTTTTTTCCAAAAGGCAACTGGGCCTTTTCTCTGAAAAATGTTTTTCTCTGAAAACACATTCCTTCTCATCCAAGAAGCTTCTTTGGTTCTGACTGCCTGGTTGAGAATGGAAGGATTTCTATTCTTTGCAGCCATCTGGTTTGTGCGGATGACCAGATGGCTGCAAAGAATAGAAATCTTTACATTCCCCACAAGTCAGTTAGAACCAAAGAAGCTTCTTGAGTGGGAAACAAAATATTTTCAAAGAAAACACAAAGAAAGTTCAACTCCTTCAGATAATCTGCTCTGGACAGGAACTGAAAGGAGGATTAAAAGAGCAAATGCAGAACAAGCTTCTCCCGAGAATGTGCAGATGCCATCATCAGTCCTGGGTGAGGAGGATCAGCAACTGGAATTGTGCCAGATGCTCCACCTTAAAGAGCAAATGCAGAGCTAATTATTTGTACTTGAAAAATGCTTCTCTGTGCAAAATAAGTAACACACACAAACACACAACCTCACTATACTTTAGTACTTATTAGCATTGCACCATTATGTTGTCAGGTTAGAATGTCATCTCCCACATAAAGCAGAAAGCTGCCTAGCTAGCCAAGGTTATTCCCAACTCATGATTCAGATGAAGTTGAACCCAAGGACACCTTCACTCAGAGTTATCTGGTGAGGAGGAGATAATCACACTCCTGCTTTCATTGTCAGTGTTTTTTTGGGGGTATTCTCAGGTATTTTTAATTAGTGATTTGCAGTGTCTTATAAATGTAGCCACCTCTGTTGTGGTGATTGTCCTTTGTGAAATATTGCACAGCAGTGATGAGATGGTGCTATTAGTTACTTTGCATTCTTTTGGAAATGACCAGGAAGAAGAATGCCTTTTCATCTGAAATATAATGATTCGGAGCTAAGAGGAATATCATTTGCAATATTTATCCTGTGATCTCAAGAGAACAGGTTCTTGTGAAACATTTACTCAGCAAGAGCACCCTCTAGTGTGTCTCTCTGCATGAGTAGCCTTCAGTGTTTTAGATTGGATAGGCTTCCTTGTCCGTTTTGTCCACTGACCAAGGACAGGAGCCAAACTTCCATAAAATCAGTATAAATTCTCTAGCATTGTTCAGCTGCTGGGGAATACCACTTTATAGGAGACATTTTTCATCCTTATAAAAGAACAGTAAGATTTAAGTAGTCCAATGAAAGCAGAACGAAGCATACTTTGGAATGTACATCAAAACCTCCCAGACATGGTGAGGAACTTAGCAATCGTTGATATTTTCATGAGTTTGGTCTTCATTGAGATGATATCAAATTACCTTAGGTGAATAAGATGCTAACAATCATAGAATCATACAGACAGAGAAACTATTCAGGATCTGAATCTAATCTTTGCTCAATTTAGAATCCCACTGCTAGATGAACTCCCAGTCTCAAGATGAACTCTCCCAACGAAGGAGAAATCATTGTTCTCCAATCTAAATGTTCTTATTTTTAGAAAGACCTTAAGGAGTTATATTCCTGTAGCTTAAGTTCTCTATTGCATTCAATAAAGGCATTTTCCTGTGGAATGAGATATATTAAGCCTCCAAAATCTCCATCAAAACACAGCAAGCTCAAGAAGAGTTCATTCTATAATATTTCTGTTCTATATGCATAGATCTGAAGTAATGAAGATCTTGCCTCAACAGCAATAATCCAAAATGTAATTCAGTTAATATTACCATAAATCTTGCATTGCACTACAGTTTGTAGACCTCAAGGATATAGGCAGAGTGTATGGAAAGATAAGGGCCACCATTCATTTGTTTACTTTTTGCTCTTCCTAGCTGATTGAAGGTGCCAAGTTGGGATTGCCCTAATAATCAAAGCCAATATGAGGTATTAGTATCTCACAGGACTGAACAAAAATAATTGTGAGTCACTAAGGTCAAATTCAATCCACATGACTTTGTGGACATCTGCTCAAGAACTGAGAACAATATGTGAAGTTACTTCCAAATAGTTCCTTTATTGTTGTTCACCTCCAGACAGAATCTTTGAAGCAACTATCTGCATAATTATAGATATATTCTGTGAACTGCTAAGGAGGGACCACTTTAGCTCTCTTCCTGTTTACCAGACATTCAGACTCCACTGCCTATTTGCCCTTTCAGAAGCAGCCTCTCCCTCCTGGGAATCCAGACTACATTCCACCACATCATCCACATAATTTTCTTGATGACAATGCAGAAATTGTGTTCCACTTTCTCCTGCAAGGTTTTCCTTATTTGCTACTCCAGCCTAAACTTGTAAGAGTTTCCTATTGATTTCCTAGCCAATTTCTAACCAGATTTGACTTTGATCAAGCTGTCGTTATTGTTTCAGTCAAGGTCATTGGTGTTTTCAACTGACCCCACAAAAGATTTTCCTCTCCTAAGACATTATCTAACTGTTTGTCAGTAAATATCTCCTGCTTTGAGCTTCTCTCTTTAGTTCTTCTGCATTCTAATATTGTATTTTCTTTTTTTTTTCTAGACAGACACTCACAAACCATGAATGCCTAGGAATTCAGGACTCTGGATATGAGGCATAAACAGCTTTCTCCTCAAGATCACAAGAACATGCAAACTCTTCCCAGTCAAAAAATGTAAGTTAATTCCAGAAGGAAGAGAAGCAGGCAATTAACTTCTTTTAGTGTGTCATGCAAGTTATGCAGCAAAAAACAGGATCATTGTTCATGCTAAAAAAGAGAGAGAGAGGTGCTGCAGGAATGGAAGACTTTTTTTAGACTGCTCTTGATTGCTAGGCATTATTGAGTGAACAATAAGCAGGTTAAGCTTTGTTCTGCTCCTACAATATTGTAGGGTGAATTTCAAAAGGCAAGTTTCAAAATATTTGGATTATTTCCTAATATTTTCTACCTTGCACTCTCCCATCTTTGGAATGCCTCTGTCTAACCCTGGAGATGGATTTTTTCAATAACAGTGTGTGTATCACACAGAAGTGTGAGAGAAACCCCAGTTCCCATCAGATGTTTCTTTTCCCAAATGAGCTTGCCGTGAAGAGATATTTCAAATAATTTATAGCACTGATCCTCCTCCCCCAGAATCTCTTTGATCAGAGCAACAAGAGTATCTAGTACTTTTCAGTGGGCATATTAGCAATCTAACTGCATTCTAGGTAGCAGACAGGTTGAGAAATGTGAACTGAGTAAGTTTGTACAAAAATGTCAACAAATATGTCCCCAGCCTTCACTTCATATGGCTTTACTGCAATTGTACTTTTTCTGTTTTTTGGGAGGCAGGCTGGTGGTGGGGATGCATGGGGAATTATTCATATTACTCATGCTATCCAAAACTTTAGTATGAATATATAGATTTATTCTCAAATTTGGGAGAACAAAACTCTCTTGGCAATGGTGGAAAAATGTTTTAGCTGGAGTGACAATAATATCCAATTAAAATATTCACTCCAGGCTTACAGAAATATGGTTCACTGTCCAAAGACTATGATACTGATCTTCCGTATACCAATCCTCAATTTTCACTTCTCTAAAACCTGGCATCTGATTGTTGACCCTATATTTAGGAGGATCTAGGATGACAGGTACAGTGGACAACCTGGAGTCCAGCTCTGACTCAGCTATTATTTGAGATACACCTGCAACCTTTGTGGTTGTAAGAAGGTAATGATAATGAATGAATGACAGACAGGTGACCACCAGGCAGATCTCTGATGAGTTGGTAGAAAGAAATTGAAGGATCTTACTGATAAATTAACACCGGAAATTGTCCAGCTATATTGACTGTTGATTCCAGACCTGATACTTCTTATTTTTAACTATTTCTTAAAATAATAATGTAACGTTGATTGATAAAACCTATTAATCTGCAGCCCCCACACAGAATTTTAGAACACCAAGAAAATCATACATTTATTTTTGAGACCACCTGTTTTCCTTAAAAACAATAGTGCAAGGACTTACTGCTGAAGTCAATAACACAGCACTAGGAAAGTAACTGAATCCCATTCACAAACACAATGGCAAGCATTTTATTAAACTGAATCTTAAATGTTAGATAAATGTTTCCTATGTAATATTGCATCAGTCTCCTGAGTTACCAGCTGTCTTCAAATTTTTACTTTTAATTTTCCAATTTTATTAACTCTAGCAGACACTCTGCATTTTATTCACAGAAAACTGGTTTCACTCCTTTCTCAATTGCAAGATGATTTCTTAGTTTGAGTGAATGATAACAATGAAAATATTTCTGCTGCAAAATTGTGGCTTCCCAAAGCTGTTTGATGTACCTGGGAAACAAATGCCAATAATTTGGGGACTGATTTCATTTCAGGAGACCTGAAATCAATGTTCTCATTTACATTCAGTCAATATTTTTTGTCAAAAAATCTGGTTGAAAGGTAGCTGGGTATTTCTGGCAAAAAAGAGATACCACGGCCTGTGATTGCTATTAAGTTAGTTACTCACTATTAAACAACACTACGATTAAGTATTCTTTGAGAGACAATAACATCTTCCAGACCATTGGCTTTCTGGTCTTGCCAAGAGAAAACTCCCCATTATGAGCATTTGCTACACTCCATTAAGGACAAAACCTTCATTTGTTTGTGTCTGCTCTTCAGAACTTCATCTAGGGCAGGTTTGTCTTTTGACTTCCAGGAGGATTTCCTAATTTTGGGGAACCTGATCTTAAATTCTATAATTTGGCATCTGCAGCTTTGTAATTCCAGCCCAAGACAAGAAGCCACTCAATTAAATGTGCTGTTGTGTGACTCTTTCCTGAGCAATATTAATAAAGCAACATAGCTATACAATTAATAATTACAATAATGAAACTAAGTAAACAACAACCAAAAGAATATCTTCAATGAGTTGGATAAAAGCGTTTGAAAACTCACCTAGAAGAAAAATCCTAAGGGAAAGGAGATTTCTTAGTTTTCCCCTTAGTGAAGCAAGGCATCGTTCTGATGAAATTGTTATATAACTGTTATATAAAACAGTGTATCAACTTTGCAAGTTGACTGAGTAAGCAGACAGAGGATTTGGTGAAGCTGTCCATGGTGCCAAAATCTACCAAGATTTCCAACTGCAATTTTCTGTAAAGTTTATGGTCCAGAATTTAAATTCTTCTCTTTTTCTGGCACCTTTAACAGACGACTTTAATTATCGTAAACTATCCAGAGTCTTTTTTTTTGGATACAGACAGGTTCAAAATCCAAAAATTAAATTTAAATTTCTTTTCTTTTATGTATACTGAGAGCATTTTCACTAAGACAAAATTCTTGTGTGTCCAATTACACTTGGCCAATAAAGAATTCTATTCTATTCTATTCTATTCTATTCTATTCTATTCTATTCTAT
>BLBF01000016.1:2654032-2682527 GCA_015471245.1 Laticauda colubrina
TATTCTATTCTATTCTATTCTATTCTATTCTATTCTATTCTATTCTACTCTACTCTACTCTACTCTACTCTACTCTACTCTATTCTACTCTATTCTATTCTATTCTATTCCATTCCACTCTACATTAAATTAAAGTTTCATATTACCTAGTTCTGTAGCATGGATTTCATTATTCAAGGTGCAACGCATGAATGGCCCTCTCCCTTTCTTTTTGGGGTGGGAACTGTGAGGATTAAATACACACACCACTTATACTGCATGCAATCCATTATGGAGATGCTGAAAAGTACAAATATTGATTGTCTTTCTTGCAAATGGGCAAAATATGACTTTGGTGTGAGAACTCGATGCATTGTCCAATGATTAGATATGCCAATCAGCTATTAGCTAAGCTCCCCAAGGCTTCCAGTGAGGTTTATTTTCTCAACTTCCTGAACACAACTTGTGATTGTTGTGAAATAAAGCTGTCAAGCTTTAAATAGAAGAAAAAATTAATACTCCGTTGTCCGCTGGGCAGTTGCTACTTTCTCTGCTACAAATCTACTTCCAGTAAATTAAATGCCAGAAAACTGCTTATTATCTTTTCTTCTGCTCAGCTTCTTCAGATATACTCTTTTCAACTAATTTTCTTTCCATCACCAGCCTCCAGAAGAAAAGACAAGGGGAATAATTATATCAAAATTCATCTGAATTCTTCAAGTCTTTGAAGTAACACCCTCCCCTTCCTCAAAAAAAAAAAAAAAAAAAAGCTGAAGATGTTTGGAATAAGCTTTTATTCTCAAAATTTTCTCACTAACAAGATTTAGACCATATGTTAGATGGGGAAAATCTGATTTTCTTTTAAGAGACTGCATTACATAAAAAGCTAATATTTGGTTTTGACTAATATTTGTGTTATTTATTTACTTGTTTTTACTGGATTGTTGTACACCACCCAGAGTCAATTTCCATCAGATGAGAAGCCATATAAACTTGATAAATAAGTAAATGAATTTGAATCTTTCCCCCAAGGGGAAAATTAAAATCATAGTCATTGACAGACAAAAATATATCTGCTATCCTTCACTCTCATAATCTAAAGGCCCTGTCACACTGCCCAATGGATGCAAAACATTTGTAAAAAGGACACAGCAGACGAGAAAAATGTTCCATCCATTGTTATCCGCTCTCAAAAGGGTCAAAAATTTGCATAAACAGAGCGGATAACACGGAAAGGAACGGACGGGGGGAGGACGCAGAGCGGATGGAAAGCAGATGCGGAACGGAAGCATCCTTTTGCATCCTCTAGGCATCCTCTAGACATCCTTAATATCCGAGATAGGTCCACTCTGCAAACGTTTTTTCCATTTTAAATGCTTTCTTTGCATGCTGCATCCACTTTCATCCTTTCTCCATCCATGCTACTAATGCTGCGCGTCTGTTCTGCGTCCGTTCCGCTTCCTCCCTGCATCCGTTTACCACTGGAGCGGATTCAAGTTGCATGGATGCACAGTGGATGCCTAGCGGATATAGCGGATGCGTAACAGATGACAATGGATGCAGAATGGATGTCCCCCGTATGCCTAGCAGATGCAGAACAGACGCGTTTGATACATTTTCCGCTCAAAAGTTTTGAGCAGCTCAAAACCTTTTGAGCAGATGAAATGTCAATAGATGGATGCTGGATGGATAGAGAGAAAGCAAAACAGAGGCAGTGACTACAGAACGGAAGCATCGCATTAACCAATGGATGGTAAGTGTTTTTCTCCATTTTACATCCTCTTTCCATTCATTGCTGCAATGTGACAGGGGCTTAAGTTAGGGATGTCAAACTCAATTCCATTGAGGGTCCCATCAGGGTTATGTATGACTTCAGGGTGGGGGGCATGACCAGGGTAGGTTTGACCAGGTCAACATCACTCATATTGGAGGAACCTTTGGTGGGCTGAGCACTCTGCCAGTGAAAATGGGCTCCCAAGCTCTGTTTTCAGCTCCAACGGTTTCCTGCAACCCTCTGCCAGTGAAAACAAAGCTCGGGAGGACCACTTGCAGCCCTCCCAAGCTTTGATTTATGCTCCAATGGTTTTCTGCAACCTTCTGCCAGCAGAAATGGAGTTTGGGAGGGCCACCTGCAGCCCTCCCAAGCTCTGTTTTAGGCTGCAACAGTTTCCTGAAACCTTCTGCCAGCCAAAATGGAGCTCAGCCACAGACAGCCCTCCCATACTCAGGTTTTGCTGGCAGAGGCACCGTGGGGTGATATTTTGCTGTTTCCAGGGCAGTCCCATGGGCTAGATCTAAGCATCCCAAGGGCTGAATCTGGCCCAGATTCAGGGGTTTGACACCCCTAATCTAAGTTGCATCTATCTAGATTCTATGTCAAAATCAGGCGAAATTATATAGAGTAATCGCCATCTTGACAATGGTTTCAAGCTGCTTTGCTTTATAGCTACTCTAATAAGGTAGGCAGCAGAGAAAGATGAGGAAAGTCTCGACTTAAATTCAAACCCTACCTGCCTTTTCCCCCCTCTCTGTGGAATAGGACAAATATATGAAATGGACAGAGCTCAACATGTGAAAGAAAATTTCCACAAACCTCTTCTAAATCAACTTTCAAGTGATGGTGATGGTCAATGGAAATACAAAAATCCTGGTGGCCCCCATTGCTTCTTTTATTTATTACATAACTTTGGTCTGCGTCTGACTACAGTAGCTCTTGATGTCTCTCTTGAGAAAATATGTTATGGTGATCCCCAGCTCTTCAAGGCTGTTGAAAGTCAGGTCTGTGTTCATTGGGCACAAGGGGTCTGGTTTGGTTGTGGCTTAGTGCGAAGATCATCTGAGTCTTTTAACTTAGAAGCCTTAGCCTAGCCTACACTTTTTCTTACAAACTATCCTTTCAATTTATCTATTAATTAGGCCATTTAACATAACAGCTAATAACAAAAGGCATTCCTTTTCCAGTCTTTTCAGTGAGCATTTATTAAGAAGCAAGGAATGGGGTGATAATAATTTCAGCAACTGAGATATTTTTAATTTAGCAGCAATTTATCTCCCCAGTATATTTAGGCAGAGACTTTTTAAAGTTTGTATTTATGACTTTCCCTTGCAGTAACAAGGAGCCAGTTTCTTGTCACTGATAAAGGTGGTGACTGCAGAATCAATCAATGGTTAAACAATCAATGGTTGTTTACAAAAAGGAGTTGGCCTACAAACCAGCCATTGCAAAGACATTGCAACAAAGATTTGTTCACAAACCACAACTAAAGCAAACCTGGCTTTTGCACAATGTGTAATCCAACTCCTGGATTTTAATTTGATTAGAACAGCCAATCGAATTAGATGACACTCAAGACAAAGCATTTTTTAACAAAATCTATGAGCAAGCAGTAAGAAGACAAAAGCTTTCCACACTGCAGGGAAGTAAAGGAAACACCAACCATTTTTTAAAAATAAATGTGTGTAATATGCTTCTTTAGAAATACAGTAAATATTGAAGAAACTTGGCATCTGCTCACAATAGAATACCCTATATCATCAGATTTGAAATTTTGGGCTTGGACAACCTTGAACTACTCCACCTATGGTTGGACTTAAGCATAGTACACAAAATTATCTGCTACAATGTCCTACCAGTCAATGACTACTTCAGTTTCAACCTCAACAATACAAGAGCACGCAACAGATACAAACTCAAAGTAAATCGCTCCAAACTTGATTGAAGAAAGTACGACTTCAGCAACAGAGTGGTCAATGCCTGGAATGCACAACCTGACTTTGTTGTTACACCCTCTAACTCCCACTCCTTTACCCTTAAATTATCCACTATTGACCTCATCCCATTCCTAAGAGTCTGTAAGGGGGTGTGCATAAGTGCATAATCGTGCCTACAGTCCCTGCCCTATTGACCCCATTTATTTGTACCTGTTTTCTGTATTCTTACTCATGTTTATATTATACCTATTATCTTGTAAGCGATTGACAAATCAAATCAAATAAATAAATTGCTGTTATATATATTATTAGTTATATTAAATGATGTTTGGGGCAAACCTTTTTCAGCAGTGAGGTTGCTGCTGTAGGATCAGAGACTTGCACTGTTTTGTTCCCACCAAAACCCATCTATTTTACTGCCACAAAATTGAAATGCTGAAGAGCAGGGAACATCCCAAATGTCAGAAAGTCCTTAAAAATAGTTTAACCTCTACAAAATGTCACCATCACAAAGGCCTCAGTTAGTAGTGAGCAGAGAAACCCTCCTGTCCTTTTGTTACAAGCAGTTTTCCCTGATGAAAGAGGATCTGTTTCAGAAAATATTTCAGAAAAAAAAGGGAAATTGAGAGAAAACCTCATGGGTGGAGAGTGGTATCTTTACACTAATTTAGTCGTGGTGTCTTTATTTTTCCATTGTGGAATGATTCAGATCTAATAAAACAGAATAACTAAGTTGGAACAGACCTTAAATATCTTCTATTCCACCCCCCTGTTCAAGCAGGAGACCTTACACCATTTCCAACAATTAGTTGTCCAAACTCTTCTTGAAAACCTCCAATGTTGGAGCACCCACAACTTCTGAAAGTAAACCGTTCCACTAGTTACTTGTTCTCACTGTCAAGAATTTTTTTCTTATTTCTGGGTTAGATCTCTCCTTGATTAGTTTCCATCCATTGCTTCTTGTTTTGCCTTCACGTGCTTTGGAGAATACATTGACCTTCTCTTCTTTTCAGTAAGCCCTTAGATATTGGAAAACTGCTAACATCATTACTTCAAGATTTTGCAGCTTCCCATTTTCAAGCAAATTTCCCCAGCAAGGCTTCTTTGGACTTGCTATTTTTGCTCCTATTTTTTGAGAAATGGTGGTCGAATTTTCTTCCTCAAGATATTTAGAAAAATCATCCATAAAATTTCTGCGGCCCACCCATTTAAAGTTGTAGCAACGTTTCAGCAGAATCTCATCTGCCATCATCAGGCTTCTGTATTATACATACGTATAATACATATATAATATAATAATACGTATATTCGTATACATACAAACTCAATACAGAAGCCTGATGATGGCAGATGAGATTCTGCTGAAATGTTGCTACAACTTTAAAAGCACTACAATGACGTGGGATAATACCCGAAGGAAGCTAAACAGCACACATGTATATATGTATATATATTTGAAGAACAAAAATCACAACACAATGCTAAAAACTTGTATGTCTCCCTTCATTGTTTCTTCTCTGTCTCTTCTTTGACTGCACAAAAATCTTACCATATTTTCTGATTCTTGCTTGAGATCTGACAGGTTCTCTCTGGAATTTTGCAAGATTCATGCAGTAACATTCGTCTAATGTCATTAGCAATCTCATGATATTTTGCTCATTTTTAATGATTTTAAAAGCTATTTCATTAGGGGCTTTCATGAATACCATTACTGACTCCTGTGTTATGTCTTGCTAATATTTTTAATGTTTTATAATGTGTTTGTAAAGAATTTATGAAGATACTGTTGCTTGCTTTTCTCAGAAATACAACAAAGAAGTAATAACCAAAATAAACACCATTAATTTATGAATGGATGGACATTGTTCCCCCCTTTTTCCCCAAATTAAATATATTTTATGGTAGATATGTTACAAAATGATAAATCATGATTAGAAAAGAATAGAATAGAAGGGACTTTGGAGATCTTAGTCTAGCCCCATGCTCAAGTATCTATACCTATACATCTATAAACCTATGCCTATATAACCTATAAAGAGAAGAACATTCACAAAAAAGGTCATATAGTGATATTTGAAAGATCAAGGTAAAATTATTTATAGATTAATCTTTGTCACAAAATGAACATCGATAGTGAGCTTAGTTTCCTGGTAACAGCATAACCAAAACAAATACACAAGAGTTTCTTGCTTCTCTTCATGATCCTCTAATAAGGAATTGCCATTAAGGCCCATATTAAAATGACACACAAATGATGAAGATTTAAGGCAGATTCTTGCTCATCTATTTTTCACCAATAAATCACTAAAATATCTAATCATCTGTATGGCTTTGTCTTTTTTCAATCTGCAAGCACAATAGAAAGACAAAGCTGCCATCCAAATGTGCCAACATACTTAACTTTCCGAGAATCTACTTCCAAACACAGTAGTAATAAGGCACCCTGTGCATCTTCCCAACTCTCAATGGGGGATTAGCAATAGCTTTGCTGCTATTTTTACTTACCTAAGTCTCAAAGTGCAATTTAACAATTGACAGATATAGTGGAACTGAAGATAATCAACTTCACTTTGAAGCCAGTGCTCTTGATTTCAATGGGGTGTCTTTTCTCTTCCTTATGTTTTGAGTGGAAAGGATGTGACTCTGATCCTATCTAACACTGTTGACAGGTAAATCCTACAAGGACTTCTTAGGTTGATAGCTAAGACCATCAAGTTTTTATCATTTTTCTAAGCCAGAACAGGACTATCCCAGGCTCAGTAGAAGTACTTCAGATATATTGAAGGAAAAGGCAGTTTAACTTCAATATGCTTTCTGTACAACCCTACATCAAGAAAGGTCCCAAATGTTAGTGCCAAGCAATTTATGCAATGGGACTCCTGCAGTTCAAATCTTGTCTTTACTGTGATTTGATTTGATGATGCTAAACAAGTTGCTCCCTGTTGGATTCAATCCGCTATTAACAACAAAGGCAACATATAAAGTTTACTACAATACCTTTCCACAACTTGTGGAATGGAAGGTAGAAGTGTGAGTCACCTCTAAGTCTCTTCCAATGCTTTCCATGGAAGATCTGAAGGAAATAAGTCAATTGCTAGAATATATTCTTGAATCATTTGTCTCTCTCGACCCACGGTTAATTTTTACTACTGTCAAATGATGTAATTTAAAAATAACTTTTCAATGATTAGCAAAACTGAGATGAATGCTTGATATGTATAAAGAGGAAGTTGAGACCTATATGTTAATATAACCCTAGCAAGATTGAGCATCTTTGGGGTTTTAAATCTTCCAGATCCAGATATTTTCCACCTTTAGTTCTTATAGGGTGACAGTGTCCTAGATGTAAATGGTGAGAATTTTGGTATCTTCCTGAATCAGAGCAGGTGGCATCTATGCCCAGGAGAGCTTTTTCATAGATTGGCTTGTGTATCAAATGTGCTTCTTTCTGGATCAGGAGGTTGCAGTTATCCAATCCCCAATGGATTACTACAATGAGTACCCCTGAGAACCATTCAAGAGATCTAGGGTCACCAAGAATTTGATTCTGCAGTTGGAAGTCTACATATCTTGAATTTGCTAAGATTGAGAACCACTGGTCTAAAGGGAGGGGCAGAGTACCTGTTTTGGCTCCTGCAGTGCTGATCTCTTCAACTTGGTGTCCAAAACTTGGAAATCCATTCCAAACATAAAACCACCTTTTAGAATTCAGTTGTCTTGTCAGCTCCATCCGTAATCTTGTATATCAGCATTTGCAATGACCAGTAGCAGATTCTTTGTGGAAGTCCAGTCTAAAAAAAAATCCTTCAATACAGGGTAAAAGGTTCATTTTCCTAAGCTGGTAAAAACTGAGATTTTCCTTCTTGCTGTCAGCTTTGGAAGCCATATTGAAACTAGATGCTCCCACACTGCCACAATTTGAGCCTGGGAAAGTGGGAGGGTGGAAGTTCTTGGGGTCATTGTAGTTAGACAAAATAACATTATTTTTGTAGTTCAAAGTCATGCTATTGTGTGCATATGTGAGGGGAGGTCTTCAGTTGGGACGGATGATGATTGGGACATGTGATGTGATGATGGGTGTAGGGGGTTGGATTTGTAGTTTTGATTATTGAAAGGAAGCATGGAATTTTTGGATTTGGGATTCCCCCAATTGTGCCAGTTATTATCCAAATAAAAGAAAAATTTTGAGTGATGTCTGTCTCGGAGTTACTGGTTGGACTGGAGATTTGCTGGAACGCTGACACCTGCTTCATTTCTGCTATTTACTGTGCTTTATACATTTCATGCAGTTTTGAAACCTTTTTCAAAACACAGCTTTTGGGAGCATTTCTGAAAGACCGTTTGACTTGACTTTAAGAAAGATTACATTTTTATCTCATCAAAAGCCAGTTTACAATGCCTTATATAAATCTTAGGAGGGTGTGGGACAGAAAGAAAAGAGCAAGGAATTGCAATTGGCTCTGGGAGCGGCAAGGTTCAATTTATAAAGTGAAGAAAATCAGATCAAGAAAACTCATAACAAGGCCTTCAGATATGAGATCCTCTAGACCGTGGCAACTGCAATAAGAATGGACAACTAACTAGATAACGGATACCGTAAAAGTAAACTTATTAATTTCCTGTATGAAATGACATCAATTTTCATCTAACCATTAAGCAGCTAGCTCTATTTTGAAGTTGGGTATAAAAATAAAAAGCATGGTTCCCTTGTGCTTGTTAGCGTTGTTGCCACACCAGGCCAAGACCTTACTAAGTTTGATACTAATCCATCTCATTCAACGCTATCTGACCACTTTGATAGAAGCATTGTGAATATCTGGCATAGCTTCCCCTGACCTCTGACCCTTTCCTGAGAAAAATCCAGATAAGCATGTGCAGGACCTTGGCACTGTGACCAGGTGAGCAAGGTGCAGCCAGTATTATCCAGAAAGCAGGCAAAACTTTGTGTAGAATCAGAATAAATCCTGGGAAAGATCCATAGATTTGAGTTTGAGCAGAGCGGGTTCCCAAAAAGGAGACAAGATACTATTTCTGTGGTGAGGCATGGTCCCAATACTGCCCATTCAGGAATTGGCCTCAAGGCTCAAAGGAGAAGAATGTCCCTATTGTGCCATGTGTGATGGCTTTCAGAGACTGTTATGCAAGAGATTCTAAGCCTTCTCCAGATCCCTTTGGTGCTAATTAGCTGTGGTAGAGAACAGCAGTCCCCTCCCCAAATAGATCACGGTTCCTTCTAGAACTGCCTTTCTGTCATCCATCCACCACTCTCACTTTCAACCTGGTCTGACTTTGACTTCCTGACTGTTTCAGAGTTGACAACCATGATCTCAGAAGCTCTGACCTGGGTTCCAGAATAAGGGAACTTAGGTTCCACAAGGCTTTTGTCATTTAGCTCTTCCTATCTTTCTATGAAGAGACAACCAAGGGAAAGATTCTACACACCCCAATCAATCATGGTCACAAATATCTTCACACAAAATTATTTGCTGGGTGACAGGATTAGGAGTAGTTGACAGCTATGGAAAATCAGTAATTTTGCTAAACAGATCGAGAAAATATTCATCAAATTAGCACCTCATAAAGAAAGTCTCCCAGATAATCTAATAAAAGAGGGGTTTTGAACTGTGGGTCCAAAGTGCTTTGGAGTGAGCTACATTATTTTCTCTATCTAGTTTTTCTTCAGGCATCGGCTTTTGAGTACTGCTTATCTTGAAAAATGGATTTTTCTAATAGAGGCACATGGGTTGTACGGAACACTAACAGTGTCACAGATTTAAATTAATCATTTTAATTTAAATATAAAATATTTAATCTCGATTTAAATGTTTAAATTAACATTTATATTATAGAACTCTAATTTACTTGGCTTCTCCAATTTTCACATTTCTGGTATTACTGCCAGCACAGCATGATATTGTATGCTCATAATCTTTGGAGTGTCTTTAAACTGTGCATGAATTGTAAGTCTACACAAGTCTTCTTGATGTTGAAATATTTTTTCTTTAAAACAATCAATCAAAACACATTTATCCACTATTTTGTGTTTCTAGATTTTTCAGGATAGAAATATTTTTTCTGGAGTACAGTAGTTCTTGACTGACAGCAGTTCTTTTAATGATTGTTCAAAGTTACAATAGCACTGAAAAAAAAGACTTATGACCATTTTTCACACTTATGACCATGACAACATTCCTATGGTCATGTGACCAAAATTTAGACTCTTGCCAATTGACACATATTTATGACCGTTGCAGTGTCCTGATGTCACATAATCCCTTTTTGTGACCTCTGACCATCAAAGACAACGGGGAAGCCAGAGTCACAGAACCTGGTGACCTTCTATCACTGTACCATAGAGAGTATCTTAACTAACTGCACCTCTGTATGGTTTGCCAATTGCACGGTGGCAGATAGGAAAGCACTTCAGAGGGCAAACCTCATTGTCTAGAGGATGATGGGTTGCCCTCTCCCCTCTTTGGAAGAGCTTTATAGCTCCCACTGCCTTAACAAAGTTCGAAATATTCTCAAAGATACATCTCATCCTGGGCACCCTTTTTTTTTTTTAACTATTACCATCTGACAGACGGTACAGAATATTAAAAACAAGGACAAATATGCTGAAAAACAGCTTCTATACCAGGGAAGTAACTATATTGAATTCTACTATATAGTGCAATATTAATGCAATATCAAGGGTTTTCGGTTCAATGTTTGTGTTAGGAATATGAAACACCTAACAGGTATTTGGGTTAGAAATATATAAACCAGGATAAACATTTTAATACTGTCTCTTTAAGGGAATGCAAGAGCATGCAATTGGGTGTGGTTTCTCAAATGGCCTAAAGATGGAGCCAGAAACCTGGGTTGTATTAGTCTGAGTCTCAGAAGAGAAGAGAGTGTATCTTTATTTCCTTCTGTTGGAAAGTATTGCTATTGCTCCATTTTTCCTAATTGACTGATATTACTGGATTTAATGTAAGTCTGATACTTAACTGTGTCTCTTTAAGACACTTTCAATCTATGGAAAAAACCAATAAACAACAACTTTTATGTGTGAGTCAGGCTTTTCTAGAATAACCAAACTGAATGTTGAATAAGAGATGAGAGTGACTACCTAAACTGAAAGCCACATTTCAGGAATTATGGAAAAGCAAATGAGAGCAAGTGTCTCTCAAATAAAAGTCAGATTTTGGAATTACAGAAAAATAATTAAACTCATCATTTCTCATTGGAAAAAATATGTTTTTAAATTTGATCTCCTTTTTGTTCATTTCCAATTTGATACTAGAGGTTCTAGCACTACTTTATCTATTTATAAAAAGCAAGTGATATATTTATTTCTACCGCAGCCCTAAATGCAATGAAATAATTTGTTTTCTTCACAAGAAGAGTTACAACATTAGCCTCCTTTGTCCACTGAAGTGGGAATGTATCTACGCATTAGAGTTCCCATTACTAGTTATATGAAAATGGGATGGTGAAAAGGCCTAGGCTATTAATTGTAAAAATAAGCGATGTGTACTCATGTAGCGTCACATGTTCCAAAATATTTTAACAAACACATTTTCTTTGAAAGGCAAAAAAAACAAAACAAAGTAACAACACAAAACCCTAGGAATTCATACAAACAATCAACCTAAATATGATCCAAATATGTCAGAGCCATCATCCTATGAACAAGCTCTGCATTAAACCTACAAGAGATGTGTTTTGCAAGATACACTGATGGTCAATCAATATCTAAGGTGACCTTATGTTGGATCCAGTGCTGGATTCCTAGCTGTCTGAAAAATGTTACGAACAATTAATGAAAAATTGCCAAATATGTGGACATATTTAGCAAATAAGAGCCAAAAAAAATCTTACTTCCCAACTAGATTCTACAAAATAGTTTGACAAACTAATATGCAGAGTAGTTTAATTTCTTTTCTTCCTAGAAATATTATTAATGTAAAGGAAACTTTTCTGATGGATACTTTTCTATGGGAAGAACAAAAATCTGTATTTTCAGGAAAACATATTAGTATGCTATTGTACTTTTCACAACCTTTTGTAGACAATAGATACTTTTTAAAATTTTGCACAATTTTGCTATTTGTTTTCTGGAAATTATGTGCATTAGGAAAAGTGTATGGAAAGAAAGTTGCACATTAGGAGCATCATGTTCAAAAAGACATATTTGTGTCACATGCTTTTAATGGGTTAATACTGGGGAAAAATAGGTGGATTTTCATATGCATTTTGGGTGTGTTTTTAAAAAGCAATATAAGCTTAAACAAGAAAAATGATTTAATTTAAAGATGGAAGAAGAAACAATAATGTCTAACAAATATGCTAGACATCCTTTGCTGTTACTTTAAGATTTTTTTATATATATAAATGAAGCCTTTATTTATTTTTCTAATTGTTAATTGATTTTTTTAATGCACTGGGGTACTGATTAGCTTCACTTCAGTAATTAAAGTAACATTAAGAAATTTAACAAGAGAAGAAAAGGAGAAAATGTAGATAGACTGGGCTCTGAATATGTGCATTCATGCATCTCCCTGGACAGGCAAATTTTGTATCTATGCTACTGTCTTCCTTTTACCTTGTGGTAAACAGAGCAGCTTTGTTGTCATACATCCAGGTGGGGCATCTTCCTCAACATATGAATAGCTCATCCCAATTTACCTAGTCCTTGACTCGTGATCACAATTCAGAACTTGCTAACCAAGGTGAGTTAAATGAGTCATACCTGATTTTATGACCTTCTTGTGCCACAATTGTTAAGTGAATTATTGAAGTTATTAAGAGAATCATGTGGTTATTAAGAAAATCTGGCTTCTGTTTGTGGCTGGGCAGTTCTCGAATGCTGATCAGGACTCTGCAATCATTGTAAATACAAGCAAGTTGCCAAGTGCCCAAATTTTGATCATGTGACCATGGGAAGGATGCAAGAGTCACAAGTATAAGGTTGTAAGTATCTTATTTTTTAATGTTGTTGTAACTTCAAGCAGTTGCTAAATGAATGAGTGTAACCCGAGGACCTCCTGTATCCCATGTCATATCGTAGAAATCTATGTCTCTCTCTGAAGACCAGTAGTTTAGAGAGCTAACCAGTCATTGTGGTGATAGAAAGGCTGCCTTCATTGCCTTTTTATTGCCAGAGCAATGATGAGATTAGGCTATAAACTGCTGCTGTGGACATTCTGTCTCACACAGAAACTGACAAGCAGTCACAATTAATGCTGCTTCCTTTTTGCACAGTATGATGAAATGTCAGGTATATTTGCCCTCTGCAGCATAAACTGAAGATCTATATTTTTTCTATCACTAGTTTGAGTTTATCTTTGTATGCATAACATTATCTCACTGCATAACTTTTTGTGTCTGTGTATACATGGGTTTTAAAGTCAGTGCTGACTCCAGAAGTGTTTTTCAGAAGTGGTTTGACATTGCCTCCTTTCTTGGGCTGGAAGAAAGTGACTGGCCCAAGGTCAGCCAGTTGGATTCTAGGCACTTAGGGTCTTCCCAATTCTAACCTGCTGTCTTTATCACTACACCAGACTGTCTCTTTAAGACACTTTCAATCATATCTCATTATAAGGCCCATGAACCTCAGTGTCAGAATAAACAACAAATGGAAAAAAGATGCATTTCTTCTTGAAAAGAAATAATGTGACACATCCCTTCAGTAAAAAAGAAAAGAAAAAAAGCACCAGCTATTGTGTGGATATCACAGTTTCCAAAGGTCTGGGCTGTAATTACTCAGAAATAAACAAATATGTATATCATTCAAAGCCCCTATTCTGCTTTTTAAAACATCTCACTGTTCCATATTCTGGCTGTTATTATTATTTCAAAATGAAGATTCTTACAATAGGAACAAAACATTAAGCAGCTAAAAGCAACAGTTGCTGCTTTTAGAGGAAATCTAAACAGATTTGAGCTACCAACACAAATGCAGACTGCCAGCCACAACTTGGAGATGCTTAGAAAGTCATTAGAAGTTTGAACAGTCAGAACATGCAGCAAAGCAAAAAAAATATTGAGCCGCTGGCATATGGGCTACTTTCACCTTTACAGGCCATAAATTGTAGAGATATAAAATAGATGACTCAATTTAAGACAAAGTAACCAAATGTCAGTAAGTAGGAGCTGGGGTATGTAATAAATGATTTATATTACAACTCCTATAGGAAAGAATTTGTATTTCCACAAATTATGCTAAGCAGAATGTAGAGAGCTGCCCAAGAAGGAAGAGGAGCCTCATGAGAAGATATTTCTCAACTCTAGCTGATGCTAAAGTTTGTAAAAGAACTCTAAAAGAGCCTCTTCACAAGTTTTTTAGCAACAAGTCCCATTTTATATAGTTAAAATTATCCCCCCTCTAAGTAAGAGGATTCTAAATACCTTTTAAATCCATTAGGTCTTTCTGAAGGAGAACAATTATCTTGAGAACATTGAGCTGATCAGTCAAAGTACAGTAACCAACAAATCCAACTTTGAAAATAGTGTCTGCCACCTGTTCTCATGTTCAACACTATTCCAAGTCATACCATAGAGTATACCAAGATAAAAGAGAAATCTAAAAGATTTGCATGCAGAAAAGCTACTGGTAATGTGAAATCTTTAAAAACGAAAGCCCATGTCACACTGAACCAACGGATGCAAAGAGGATGTAAAACGGAGAAAAAAGTTTGCCATCTACTGGAAAATGCGATGTACTCACTGCCTCCATTTTGCTTCCTCTCTATCCGTCCAGCATCCATTTATTGACGTTTCATCCGCTCCAAAAGTTTTGGGCTGCCTAAAACTTTTGCGCGGAAAATGTATCCAGTTCGTCCGTTCTGCATCCGCTACGCATCTGCTAGGCATCCGTTACGCATCCGTTACGCATCCGCTATATCCGCTAGGCATCCGCTGCGCATCCGCACAACTCGCATCCGCGCAACTCGCATCTGCTCGGACGCAGGGAGAAAGCGGAACGGACGCGGAATGGATGCAAAACGGATGCAGCATGGAAACAAAGCGTTTAAAATGGAAAAAACGTTCACAGAGGGGACCTATCTTGGATATTAAGGATGTCTAGAGGATGCCTAGAGGATGCCTAGTGGAAAACCTATATTTCCTATAAAAAGGGGGAGCAACTCATCTGCATCTCACTTTCAGAACAGCAGCCTAGCGGTGCAGACCTCTGCAGCCTTCATCTGGCTCTTCCTCTTCCACAGAATCCAGTCATGTCCACCGTGGATTGTAACAAAGTCCTTTCGGCAGCCACAATCATTCTGCAACAGTGCGAAGCCATCTGCAGGCTCTGTGAACTCTACTGAGAGAAGAAAAAGAGGCAGGCAAAAAGAGTCTGGGTCTGAAGATGGTTCCCCAGAAGAGCAGAGGACGGACTGTACAGCAAGCTGATGGTGGAGCTCAGGAATGAAGACACTCAGGCGTTCCAGAACTTCATGAGGATGCCTCCAGGCATGTTTGATGAAGTTGTGCAGCGGCTGCCACCCAGGTTGACCAAGGTAAACACCAGCTTCCGGCCCAGCCTGGAACCTGGGCTCAAGGTGGCACTCACTCTGCGCCACCTGGCCTCAGGGACCACCTACAGGAGCATGCAGTACAGCTGGAGGGTGCCATCCAACACCATCAGCATTGTGGTCAGAGAAGTGGTGCAGGCCATCATCGAAGAATACAAGGAGGAGCTCCTCCAGTACCCCTCCACTGAAGAAGGATGGAAGAAAGTTGCAGAGCAGTGGTATCAGAAGTGGAATTTCCCACACACCGTTGGAGCCATAGATGGCAAGCACATGGCCTGCAAAGCGCGAGCCAACTCAGGGTCCACTTATTTCAACTCCAAGGGCTTCTTCAGCATCATCCTCTTCGCCATGGTCGATGCTGACTACAAGTTCATGTACATCGATGCTTCAGGCAACGGGTCATCTTCAGATGCCCAGGTATACAATGCCAGTCACCTCAAGGAGGAGCTCGAACGCAACCTCATCGTGGGCTTCCCAGATCCAGAACCCCTGCCCAATGACACACAAGATGTGCCCTACTTCATCGTGGGGGATGACGCCTTCTCCCTCAGAACCTACCTCATGAAGCTCTACACCTCCAGACTCCTCACCCGTGAAGAGAGGATCTTCAACTACAGGCTGTCCAGGGCAAGACGGGTGGTGGAGAATGCCTTTGGCATCCTGGCCAACAGGTTCCAGGTACTTCTCACCATCATGCAGGATTGCCCACAGACCGTGAGGAGGATCATGGAAGCTTGCTGCATCCTGCACAATCTCATGCGCACCCGCTACCCAGTCTTGCAGAACAGGCTCATGGACCTCCAACAAGGTAATGGGGACATGGAGCCTGGGGAATGGAGGCAAGGGCAAAACCTGATCGACACTGAGGATGTGCAAGGCCCCAACAGAGCCTCACATGAAGTGAAGAAGCAGCGCAACCTCCTGAGACACTGGTGCAACTCCCCAGCTGGAGCAATGGAGTGGCAAGACAGGATGGTAGATGCTTAATGGATGCTTCCTTCAGCCTGTCTCATCACACAGATGAGATTGGGCCATGTATGTTTGGTTGGCCTACAATGAACAGGGCGTTTAATAAAGAGCTGTGTTTATGTTGACATGTGTGGATAATTATTACATTATTATTGATAAGAAAGGGCCATAGGTGTGGCACCTGGGAGGGTGGACCATACAGTCCCACTATGCTTGCACTGGAGGTTTATCTATCCCACTGCTATCCTAACCCATCCCATAGCTATTACCCATCCCACAGGTATCCTAACCCATCCCAAAGCTATCCTTACCCATCCCACAAGCATGCAAAGGCTTAAACCATTTCTAAAAGTTTCCACCAAGACTTTATTAAAAAGAAGAAATGAAACAAGTGTGTGAATCATAAATAGACTTTATTAACAACAAGCTACAAAACAAAAATGAGTCTCTGGCACTCCTCTTGGTCGCTCAGTCTCAGGGGTGAAGGGTCCAGGTGCTGTGGAGGTGGCTGGTGCTGGAGTGCTTGTCATCAGCTCCTCCAGAAGCAGAAGCAACAGAAGCCCCAGCCCCAGAAGAGAGAGCCCGTGCTGCAGAAGCCCCAGCAGAACTAGAGTGAGGGCCAGGGGGCGGGATGGTAGCCCCGTCCCTCTTGCAAGGGCTGGCAGCAGATGGCTGAGGCTTGCTGTGCTTCCGCATGGTTGTGGGGTTGCTGGCTGGCAGGGAGGCTGGCAAGAACCAAGGCTGGCAGTAAGGCTGGCAGGGAGGCAGGCACCAAGGCTGGCAGTAAGGCTGGCAGGGAGGCAGGCACCAAGGCTGGCAGGAAGGCTGGCAAGCAGGCAGGCACCAAGGCTGGCAGGAAGGCAGGCACCAAGGCTGGTAGGAAGGCTGGCAGGGAGGCAGGCACCAAGGCTGGCAGGAAGGCTGGGAGGCAGGCAGGCACCAAGGCTGGCAGCAAGGCTTGCAGGCAGGCTGGCAGCAAGGCTGGCAGCAAGGCTGGCAGCAAGGCTGGCGCCAAGGCTGGCACCAAGGCTGGCACCAAGGCTTGCAGGCAGACATGCAGGCAGGGCAGGCAAGGCAGCCAATTCGTCTGGCAGCAGGTCTTTCCTCTGAATGGCGACCTGCTTCCGAGCTGCTTCCGTTATATCCGTGGGGCTGACGAAATGCATCCTCCCCGCATGCGCAATTAATGCCAGGCATTCATTAGGCTTCCGCTGTGCATCCGCTGTGCATCCGCTTCATCTGTTCCGTGTCCACTGTGCATCCGCTGTATCCGTTCCACGTCCACTTTACTTAGCCCCCCCAGAAGCCCAGCGGATGTGCCATCCACTCCCATCTGCTTCCATCCTCTGGGCTTCCATTCCACATCTGCTTTGCATCCGCCCTGCATCCTCCCCGTGTCCGTGTTATCCGCTCCGGTTATGCAAATTTTTGCCCCTGTTGAGAGTGGATAGCAACGGAAGGAACATTTTGCTCTTCCGTTGTGTCCTTTTTGCATCCGTTGGGCAGTGTGACATGGGCTTAACTCTTGGTCTGGGACTCATCAAAGGTCTCTTATTCCAGATCTAACTAGCCTTGATTTCCTTTAGTTTTCATGCCACATCAAAATTGCAACCAGCTGAAAAACTCAGTAGCAGAGTGAAAAACCAATTCTGAACATGGAGTGCTGCTACATACTTAATTTCATTTCAGAGAGGAAAATCACAGCATCAGCAAACCTCTATGACCAGGGGATTTGAAATTCACCTCAGCAATTTGATATTGATTCTCCTGATGTTCCCCCTTTGGAACTTTTCAGGCACTACATCACATTAAGAGTTTTAAAATCAGTGTTTCCCAACGTTGATAACTTCCAAATCTCTGCACTTCAGTGCCCAGCATTCCTTTTAAGGTGGCTGTGGCTGAGAATTCTGCATTCTGAAGTCCACCCATGTACTTGAACATTTTCAACATTGAGAAATAATATTCTACACTTACTTTGAATTTGGCTTGCTGAGAAATCAGGAAAAAAAATTCCAAAATCCAGCAGGTTCTTTGGGATTTTAATGAAAAGAGAGGAGGTGAAACATTATCTGAAGCAGAGAAAGGGAAAGGAGAAAGCTTTCTGAAACTTACCTCCAGAGGCAGCATAATGGGTAAGGGGTGCAGTAATTTCAAAAAGCAGAAAACCTGCATGGGAGCAGACTTGCTAGAGTGGAAATCAAGGACAAGATATATCAGAAAAATAAATACAGGTAAGGAAAGAATAAGGGCATGGAGACTTTAAAGGACAAAGACAATTTGGAATGGGAAACTAGCCTTGGGAAAAGGATGAATTTGGCTTTAATTTTCTTACCTGAGCCTTCCAAAAGTCAAATTGGAGGAGGAGACCTTGGGAAATGATGCTTTCCTCACTTCCTGAAGGAAAGCCCAAGAAAACCTAAACCAAACCTTCTTGTTGGCAAACAAGTATCAGTGAGTGGAGAGAGGAACAGATGGCTGAGATGGAGCAGAAAGGCAGCAAAGCAACCTGTTGATTTGTTTGCTCACCCACAACTACTGACAGAAATCATAGCTTCAATGGGATGATAACCAGATGAGACAGGTGTTCAGTTTGCATTATAAACTTTAGCACTGAAATATCTAAGTTCTAGAATTTTTGTTTTGCTCTTCTCTGTCATGTTAAGTTTCTGATCAAGGGGAAGAAAAACATGTGATTTCAGCTAGAGGTAAAACAGTTTTGCGTAATATTCTTGTTAGTCCATTTTCTTCCTTTCAAGACAGCAGACACAAACACACACACACACACACACACACACACCACATGCATCAGTCCATCCATCCATCCATCCATCCATCCATCCATCCATCCATCCATCCATCACACTTTTATTTAGTTATACTGTAGTTCTGTGTTAACATTGGGTTAGTACTTGGTCTTAGACTTTTCCATTCTCTTTAATGGAATTCAGCTACTATGAAATTTATCTCTGTGGCATCACACAGGGATAGAAAGTTTAAATTGGCCTCATTATGAAAAAAATATTTTGTTTGATGAAGTCTTTGAAGTTATAAAGCAATAGCAGCTTCTCTGTCAACCATAGAGTTAAAAAGAAAGGAAATAACTCTCTTGAACTGCCAAGAACTATGAGAACTTTGATCAGCTCTATTCTCTTTTCAAAGGAAACATATGTAGGAACTGCATGACTTAAGGATGAAACCTCGCAAATACTCAGGTCTCATATATCTTGCTGTACCTGAAGGTGAGTCCCTTACAAGAGTGACTCAATAGATAAGCAACCTCTTCATACAAGACATATCCTACATTGGGCAGTTGGTGCATTGTGATATTCTATGCTGAAAGGACTATAGTATCCAAGAAGTGACCAAAAAGTCAGCATCCAAGACTAGCAACAATGATGGGAAAAACAGTTCAGCAAATGGGAAACATCAGATTGGAAACTACAGAAACTACTTTGTTTCAACAAAGACTATCAAGATATGATCCTTTAGTCATGCATGTCTTCAGAAGGTCTTGAATCCCCCCCCCCCCCCTTTTTTTTTTTTTTTTGCTTTAATGTGGCCACTGATTTTTAAGAGCCATAATATTGAAATCTAGCTCCCTAAACTAACAAAGGTCTCCCAAATATCATCAAAAGCTCATCAGGTTAAATCATGCTTCTGAAGAGGTGGTAGGCCTTCATCAAGCTCATCTTAAAAGATTTTGCAGTTCTCTGGGGATGTATCCTGCTTTAAAATGGTAATAAAGTACATTTATAAGAATTTATCAAAATGTGTTTTAAGCTTTGGGTGTCATGATAACTGGCTATCTAATTCTGCACTAAGGACACCATGTTTTCTGGAGATGGAGACCTTGTTTTGATGTTTCTCTAAGTCTTTGAACCTTTATTTTTTTTACCAAATTAATGCTTATTTTACTAAATTAATCCCTATTTCCTGAAACTCGCCCCTTCATATCTATATACCATCATACAAGATTGTTTCCCTCAACATGCACATTCAGCTTGCTGAAAGAAACTCCGTGTGCCCCAAATTTAAAGGCAGACAGGAGAGCCAGTTTATTTTAAATTTATTTTATTTATTTAAAACATTTGTACAGCTGCCCATTTTATATCACACTCAGAGCATCTCCCATGCCAAGAGTTTTACTCAGCATAAAAAGATGAGCATAAAATAATTACAGAGTAGCTTGAATAAGATGTTAAATAATTAAAGCCATGCAGCTGGATTGGAGAGGGGTTAAATATTTCATTTTGAACAACAGCAGATAGTGCTGTAAAGTATTATTTTATAGTTAGACGAAGCAATCTTAATCAGTAACAAGTTAATTAATCATCATCATCTCTGTTACTCAGCAGGTACACCAAGGTGTCACATATGAACATTCTGAAGTAGCATCTTAAAACTAGACATGATTTCATTTCTGTTCTATTCAGCCATCTGAATTAGTCAATATTATGCATAGGTTATCTGTTCTTTGAGACATGACAAAATATTCTAAAATGCTTTGAGATTTTTTTTTTTTTTTTAAAAAGGACATAATGCATCAGTAAAAATAAATCATGCCCCCTCTCAGAGGTGGGTATTCAGCCGGTTCTGGACAACCGGTAGCAGAAATTTTGAGTAGTTCGGAGAACCGGCAAATGCCACCTCTCACTGGCCCCGCCCCCCATCTATTCTCTGCCTTCTGAGTCCCAGTTGATTGGCTGGGTCTTCTTTGGTTGCCCTGCACAGGAGAACGGAGCTGGAAAGCAGGTTAGTGGGGTGGGGAGGGAATGGGGATTTTGCAGTATCCTTCCCCTGCCACACCCACCAAGCCACGCTCACAGAACCAGGAGTAAAAAGAAAAATAATCCCACCACTGCCCCCTCCAGACAAAAATGAATCCCTTAGGATTCTTATGAGTGTTGGTTTTATTTAATTAAAAGAGAGGGGAAAATAGCAAAAGGGTGGTAAAAGAGTCCGCTGTTAATAAAGTATTGCTAAGCAACAGTACAGACGTTTCACCTGAGCTCCCAACATATAACTAGCTAAAATAGAGGTTGAGGTTGAGAAGCTGCTAAATGGAATCCTTAAAACTTAGATAGTTTAAAACTATTTTTATGGTTACGCTCAGCCCAACAGACATTTAGAAATAACTCTGTAAACCAGCGATGAAGACCCTAAAGAGAAACCATCTACGAAATTAGTACCATTTCTCTTGCTTTTCTGGGTTTTTCCTCCCTGTATTTTACTAACATCAGCCAATTATAAAAGTTTCAAGAACTGGCTTTTTAAACCTAGCCTCATATGAAGCATATGCATATTTTATACAGCTCTGTCTTCCTCACAAGTACAGACCACCTGTCAGAAAAAAAAATTCTGTGGACTGGAGTGCAAGTGTAGCAAGCATTCGAAAGATTTATGCTTTCTGGATTCACCAAGAAGCAAAGGACGAAGATACTTTGATGTCATTGATTATTTTTAGCCAATCATGCAGAGATCATAAAAGAAATGATTTTGGATTATTTAGATATTAGTGATTTAGATAAGAGAATTGAGATCTTTTGGAGAGAAGATCGGACCATTCATTTGTCTTTTGTAAAAGAAGGGTAGGACTTGTATAAGAAAGAAAGAAAATATCTATAAAGATTCTCAATCATCCAGGTCATGATTGTCCCTAAAGTGCTTTTTCAAAAGGCACCTGGACTTTGTTGGTATTTTCTTTACAAAAAAAACCTAAGAAAGTCCACTTGCCTTTTGGAAAAGCACCTTTGGGACAGAAAGAACAAGAAAATAAACATCTTCTGTTTGTAGTGATTGACTTCCCAACTGAAGCAGAGAGGGCCAAATTCCAAAGATGCATCCTGAATGGAGCATAGTAACACTAAATAATGGAATTTATGTCATAAAGAAACAGATAATGGATGTTAGGTGTTCCCAACATCTTTGGCAGCCGTGGCTGTCTGTTTTTGTTGAGAATAGACATCAAGAAGCCCAAAATCTAGAACCAAAACACTACCAACATTAAAAAGCAGGGTATCTAACCATGGCTATTTTAAGACCTGTGGACTTCAACTCCCAGAATGGCTGGCTGGGGAATACTGGGAGTTGAAATTCACAGGTCTTAAAGTGGCCAAGGTTGTCACTCCTGCTTTAAACATAGCTAGCACCCAACCCTGGCTAGAACAAATGAATTAACTGGGATGTATTCTTGTAAAGGGGGGGAGGGGGAGGGAAAAATTACATCCTTTAAAAAACAACAACACATATTAGCATTGATCATTCAGGCCTCTTTCATAAAGAGTGTCCTTGGAACTCAAATGCCATTTGCACAAACATTAATATACTGCAAAGCTTTTTAATTTGATTGCTTTGAGCTGAATAGATGGGTCAATGCTAAATACACTGATCTCATCCGCTGAATGGAAATCGCAGCACAATACCAGCCGATTAAAATGAAGTGACCCAGATTGACCACTCTGCACAGCTACCTCCAAAATCAAAAGTGGCTTCTATGACTCGAGAGGCATGTTGCCTTCGATAGGAAGAAAATGAGGCTGGATCCAGAATCCCAAATATTTCACTTCGGAGGACAGGAGGAGGATTTAGTTGCAGGTTCAGAGTTTCTCCTTTTTTTAGATCTAGATGTCAGTTTTCCTTCTCTGGCATTTGACTCTTCCACTTTATGCTTATAAGACTACAAAGAAATGTTGCTCCTCAGAAACTGAACCATCCTCTGATCATTTTGGCTGCCCTGTTTATGTGCTTTTTGTGGCTTTGCTCTCTCTTTTCTAAGATGCAGTGAGTAGAACTGCAAATAATACTCCAGATAAAAATACCTCCCTGGACTATGAAATGAGGAAGGAAGGAAGGAAGGAAGGAAGGAAGGAAGGAAGGAAGGAAGGAAGGAAGGAAGGAAGGAGGGAGGGAGGAGAGAAGGGAGTGAAGGAAGGACTTCCCTTCTCTGCTTCCCCCTCTGGCTTCTAGTTTCATTTTCTTTCCTAATCATTCAAGCAAAAAATTGCTTCCCCCCATCTTCAACACTTGTCCTTTTCACTGACCTAGTCAACCAAGCAGGGAGTATGGTTTCTTGTGTGTGTCTTAGTATGAACCACTTGATACCATATTTTTGCTCTCAAACTTCTCCTCAACTGACTTTCCACTCATCCAACATGTCACTCTGTGACTTGGCAATCATCCATCCATCCCTTCTTTCCTTTCCGTGCTCACTTCCAAAAGACATAGTCTTGCCAATAACCTCCCGCTCAAATGATGGTTCTCCAGGAACCTCATTTTCCCAGCCTTTTAGAAATGTGAGATTGCACGAAACTATTGATAGGACGAGGCAGCTGTTCCAGAGAGGGAAGAATCTCAGGCAGTAGGTCTAAAGTAAACTGAGGTCCTGCTTGAGGCAACCTTCTTCACTGCAATGGCCCTGCCTTGTCTGTAACATTCTCCACCAAGGAGCACCTCCCTGGCCTTGTCTCTCTCTATGGCTTCCCCATAGAGAATGGGATAGACAGGACCAGAGCAGGAATGACAGCTGAAGTCCTAAACAGTTTCAAATCATGAAAGCTCTGTGGGATTCACCAAGTGGCATCTGTTGTCATATTTTTTGCAGATTCCTATGAAGAACCCGCATTCACATTCAAAAGAAGAAGCCATCAATGTAATGTTCACCAGTCAACTGCTACGTGTATATTTCTTCTTCCCTTGTTTTCTGTAATTTCAGCGGGGGGGCGGGGAGTTGTGATGATGAGAAATAAAATAAAGGTTAAAAAAAGTAAGTTGTCCGGTTCTTGATGGACATTTATATGCTGTGAAGCTGAGAGAGCAAAGCAATCTTTATTGCATCTCACCTCACATCCATACAGAGGTATAGAGTGGAATTCTAACATTAACTTCAAAGCTCACTACCAGATTTGGTGGCTTGGCAAAGAATCACTAACACATGCCTTGTAGGGAGGGAAGGGAGGACGGAAGGAAGGAAGACAGGACTAAAAATCAGAAGCTTCTCAAAAATAGTTTATCTGAATTCTGAGCTTTATTTATTGTAATCTGGCACATGAACTCTAATGAAACTACACATTCCCCTCCTAATCAGTCTTGGCTTAGATTAGAAGTAATGCAAGGTATATTTTTTGCAAGAAGTAACAAAGGAAACATACCCTCACCCAATGCAAATGCCTGACATACCTAGGCTTTTCTTTTTTCTAAAAGAGGTAGCAAAATGCACAAACCCAGATTACAAATTTGCAGCAGTGTTACAGCCCTTTGGGTTTAATGGACAGGTTCCGCTTAAATAAAGACCCTGAGCAAGGCCTAATTTTAGGAAATACAAAATGTATACTGTATACATTTTAACTTGACTCATTTTATGGATGTGCTTCTTTGTAAACTAGACATGAGGAACATAGGAAAATTATTTCCACCATTTCAGGCTTCCTAACTGAATTATCAAGACTGCTTAGCAGATTTTTGTTGTTGTTATGACCACCTTTCTCTATTAAACATGTTTTCAGAGTATTAAGGTAGATTATCAAGCTTTTAATAGCATGGACATTAATTTCTAGACAAAAGACATGGGGCTAGTTATTTATGATTTAGTTTGCTGGTGTTGGCTGGCATATTTCATTACAGAATTTATGGGAGAGAATAATTAAATAGCCTTCCTCTCTATCTCTCAGATTGCCTTTCTGAAAAAGTACCAATATTCCTAAAGTGGTCCATCTGTATTTTTATGTTGATAGAATTGGTCTCAACACAAGGCAGGAGAGGATAGGTCGACTTGCTTTTGTAAACACATTTGTGTTTTATTTTATTTCCATTTAAATTAAAATTTGTTAGAATTACTGGACTGTGGCCTGGATCCCAGTGAGTCCTTCAGTTCTCCATTTGCCTGCTATTACAAGGTACTTATAATAATTGAAGAACAGACATAACTGTAGAAAAAGGAGGATTGCTAATGTTCACTTGACACAACCATTATATTATTTCTAGGAAATTGGGATATGGCATCTTTTTAAGCAAGCAAGCAGGAAAAAGCTTACAGGAACTTTTCCTTGCAGGTTTCTGGAAAGTGATTTGTATACTTACTCTTACAAATATGACTGTTTCTTGGTGTTAAACAGGGAATATACAATTCTAATTTGAGAGAGAGAGAGAGAGACCGCTTAGGAGACATGCCAACCATTTACGAACTGTGGCTGTGTGACCTTGTGTGCAGTGAAATGAAAGATTGTCATTCTATTCCTTTTAAGTGATAAAATCTACAGCAGGTGAGGTGGAACTTCAGAATAACTACAGTACTTACTATTCTTCCACACAGCGACATTTTGTGTATTACCAATACAGGAAGGAAGGTATTACCAAGACTAATACAAGAAGGAATTCTATTTTCCAATTATAGTATACTGTGGCCCTTTGAAATCCATAGGATATCTCTGTGGATACAGCCAATTGGTCTCACCACTTTTCAGAAGCTGCAATGGGGAATAGTAAAGCAATTGGAGTCACACATGCATTTCATGGGGAATCTTCTCTAAGTAAGACTTGCCAGGATTCTCATCATAGCGACCTTTTCCAGCACAACAACCATCATGAAACAAGTCCATATAACTTATCTCAAAAATTTGGTTTGACTTTAAAATGATACCACTGAAAACAGGGTGGGTTTCAACGGGTGTTACTACCGGTTCAGTAATTATGTTTTGCCGGTTATGTGTCTGCTGCTCTTCAGAGTACCGGTTCTAAAGAGCTGGGCAGAACCAGTAGCATCCTACCCCTGATTGAAAGCTGGCTTAAGAGTTGCTGGGGTATATGTAGAAAGGTGAGAGGAGAGTAGGAGGAGGAAGGGGAGGAAGGGAGGAGAAGGGGGAAGGGGAAGGAGAGGAGGAGAAGGAGGAGTAGACAGAACTGTGAAGAAAACTGTGAAGAATATTCTAAAGAGGGGCCTGCAAAGTACATTTGACTAAAGGATGTCCCTTGTTTTTCAAGCAGATGTGTCCTTTGAAGCTAAACATAGCCATTTCTACTTGTGCATGCACATGAAGTCTCTGGCTGTCCCACATAGAGAAACAGCAACTACTTCTGAAACAACATACAAGAATCTCAGATAATGCTCAACATTAAGGCTTTGTTTATTCAATGTGTCTTTGCAAAATTTCAAGTGCTTTGTGCAGGCACAGTGGTCACTTTCTGTTAAACTATGCAACATTTTTTTCACAGGGCAAAAACTTTAGCATTTCTAAGGAAACCAATTACTTCGAGCTTTATGTAGCCAATGGCACAGGATTACAGATTTAGTTGTCTATTTTTTTTTCTCAGCATTTATTCAATGTAAAACCAGTCCCTTTGCATGTAGATCTGGTATTTCTATCATTGTTTTAGGACAAGAAAATATGAGATAATAATATAAGGTCTTGTTAAAGACCTAATCAGTCATCATTTATTAGCCTTCTCAAATATCAAGGGACAATTATCCCTTGTTCTAAATGGCAAAATAATTTCTATGCTATTTGCATTTCAAACATATCCATGTATTCTGTGACCACATATATTCCACAAGGCATATTCCACCTTCATGCCCAAGAATATATGAATGCAAGATATAATTTCAGTATTTATACAGCCTATTAAAAAAAGAAACTTATTTAGAGTGGAAAGACATCAATAGTATATTACCCTACCAGTATTTTCTGAGAGAAAGAATGAACAAAAGGGGAACAGCAATGAATTACTTTATTATTTTAATGTTCTTCACTTTTTGAACAATGGAAGATGCTTATAAACGGGATGGGCGGATGACACCAAACAGGTGGTCAGAGTTGTCCCAACCAAAGGGACACATTAAGTGGACCTAATTAAACAAAATGTTTCTTTTTTTTTCTTTTAAGTTATGTGCCATAAAATATATGCCACCTTACAAAGCTGATCCACCAACTAAGCAACACAAATGTCACTGCTGTGAAAAAAAATTCCTTGTATTTACACATTTCACCTTTTATAGGCTTGATAAACATATTTATTTCCATAAGAGAAAAGGGAGATCAGCTAGAAGGAGTGGGCTGCATTGTTAATCTGAGGGGACAGCTACCTTAACTTTCCTTTTCCATCCAATGCTGGTGAAATAGTGGTTATTCTGAACTGGTGACGGAGAAGGATGAAGTGAGGAGCTGATATTTTTGTCTGTTGTATTCACACAATACAGAGGAATTATTGGGGGTGCCTTATTTGTCTGGATAACAAGAACAGCTTGAGAGGAAGAGAGACATTTTATCAACTCAGGTACCCTGTCAGGTATTTGGACAGAGACCTGTTTGGATAGACAGACAGACTGATATGGAAGGAGGAAGGGAAGGAAGGACGGAAGTTCTTCCCCATCTTCAGAATCCGTTTCCAGCATGGGAACTCTAAAATTTTGTAATGGATCCAGATGGACCCAAACATACCTTTGATATTTACATTGTGGACATATCATATTATTACCTTTATTGTTAGAATACAACATGTGTACAATGAGATTGGCTATTATACACATTCACAATATTTAATATGTCAATATTATGGAAACATTAGTTATTATAGTCCATCATCTTACATCCAGAAAGGCTCCTGAGATCAATTATACCCCCAAAGAGTTTATCAGACTCATTGAGCACTGGTGGACCCCATGCTATGAACGAGAGGTTGAGCCTACACAGCGTGTTCTTCTGTTCTACTGTCTTTATTCCAGAGCCTATCACTAGTTAGTAAGTGTTACTTCCTTTTCCATTTCATATTTTATGTTGTATCAGGAATTGTTCTTTGTCTCTCCAAAAAGAGACCATCACACTATCTACTGCAGGGATCCTGTACTGCATGAATAACACAGTATGAGCATTAGGAAGCCAATTCTATTTTTTTTAAAATTTGGTAACCAATGTGTTATAAAAGAAACCATAGTAATCTACCTCTTATGATAGATTAACATTGTCTATAAATACATGACAGAAGGAATAAGGCAGAGTAATCTTTCATTTGTAGATATGCATATATGTATGTATATATGCACACCCAAGCTGATGACAGGAAAATCTACACTGGCACAAAATCCTACCTTGTTATGCTTAATGGATGCATATATGTGCAGACCAAGCTATTCAAAAGCTATTAAGAGAGATTGAGGCCATTTTCAGAGCACTTGGCCTTGATCTGGCTAGCAGAGCTTTTTAAAAGTTCATCCCCAATTTGAGTATTATTTAGGCAATACCAGAGACAGCAAAGTAGGCCAGGAAAGAAAGAAAGAAAGAAAGAAAGAAAGAAAGAAAGAAAGAAAGAAAGAAAGAAAGAAAGAA